>JAVSBS010019573.1:0-11395 GCA_033124195.1 Coracias cyanogaster | reverse complement strand
TCCCCAGGGAGATTGTGGAGTCTCCTTCTCTGGAGACTTTCAAGACCCGTCTGGATGCGTTCCTGTGTAACCTGCCCTACATTCTATGGTCCTGCTTGGCAGGGGGGTTGGACTTGATGATCTCCAGAGGTTCCTTCCAACACCTAACATTCTATGATTCTATGATCATACAGAGTAGTCAGCCTAAGTGAAAATTAAGGAAGGTAGAGTTGTTCTCACATGTCATCTCATAATATTGTGCCATTTAAACAAAGGAAGTATCTGGATGTAGCTTTCCTTGGTTCCCATTTCGGTATCCTACTAACAAGCCTGCTAACAAGAAACATACAATTACATAGTCTTTCTGTTTAATTTGTAGAGGGCAAATGTGACATATGTAAGCTCATGAGAAAATGTAACTCATTTGGCCTATGTAGGCCAAATCTTCAGTCTAGGCTAAATCAAGATCCCTAATTACCTAACACTTTTTTAAAATTTATTTACACAAGATCATCTTGAACAATTTAGTGAAATCAAAAAGAACTTGATAAGTAATTCTGTTTCACTGAATCAGCATTACATCAGTGACAAAAATATCAAAGATATAAGAAACCTGGCAACAAGCTCTCTGTAATAGATAATACTAACATGGATATCTCAGCTTATTTTATGACGAGCAAGCATTTGAGAATCAAACTTACTCTGGGTTTCTTAAAAAATTTAAAGTGTTTTTCAGTTTTTAAGTGATTAATTTTTCTTTTTCAGCAAAAATACCCATTTTTCAATAGCTATTATACATTTTCCCTACAAACTATAATACATGTAAAGCTTTTAAAATAAATTCTCAGTCTGACTGTATCACTTAAGGAGAATCTCCCATGGATATTTAAACTTCAATTATTTACAGTCAAAATAAACCTCAAACACAAAAACCTTGAGTATGAAAAAATCAAGATCCAGGCTACTGGTGATATTTCAGTCTTTGGCTTAGAATTCACAGGCAGCTTCAATTAGATATTTATTGACCCCTGTGGATCTTACTGAGAGGGCAAGTATAGGGTTTTAATGACCAAGTTTGGGTAATGTGTCGTCTCAAAGCAGATTTACTCTTAGGTGTCTATGGGGACCGAGTAGCATTTTAATCAGCAGATATTGACACAAGCTCTGGGGAAAATAAAATATTTAAACCTTGCACATGAGAAATTATTAGGTGATATACTGAGACCTTTCTTCTGTAATTTGACAATATGAGTTGAATGCCAGCATATGAAGCTACCTTTATAGACTGTGACAAGTAGCAGATACTTTGTCAGAACATTTTTTTTGCTTGAATCTTGAAAAAAAAAAAAAGTTGCTATTCAACCTATCTCTTCTGAATTTTCCAAAAGTTCCAACACCCATTTGTCATTCCTCAGTCACATTTTTCCAACAAATTCCTGGAGTCAGTGGAAATAAAAGTTTTCCTTTAGCATCTCCTGTATACATGTTAGAGTGCAAAGCAAGGAAACAACGTTCAGCACTCATTTAGTCCTGGAGGGTGGATTAATGACATTAAAGAAGGAGAACTGACAACTGACTCACCAAAGAGGAGAGCACATCTCTGCTTCTGCCACTGCTACTTTACATGTTGACCTCCACCCCAGCTCTTTTCACGGCAGCAGGTTCGACAGATGAGTGATAATGAGAGTCCAGATAGTGCAAAGAACAGACCTCTGCTTGAGCAGCACAACAGCTGGTTACCACATAGTGCTTGCCAAGCAACTCTCAAAGGATGTCACACTTCCAGTCCTTTGATATTTTTTTTTTTAAACAGAGCAAGCAGAGTAAAGCTGGGACACTTTGAAAAGCAAAAATTGCTGCCTGCTACACTCTTCCTTTTTTCCTCCCTCACCTTTCCTCACTATTTCACTTTGCAAGACAGACTGCATATATTAAACTTCAATAAACGACAACTCTTGCTGTTCATAGAATTACTGTGGAGTTAAGTTCACTTCCACAGCAATATCAAACTGTCAGATAATTTATCAACCACAAATTCATATGAAATTTTATACAACTGCATACATATGCACACACCATCATGTTAAAGACACAGACACCTAATTAGACAAAAGATATAATGCGTCCCTTGTTTATTTTCTCATGCTTTAGAGATTTGACTCTTTTGCTAACTTTTTGGAGAGGAAATATTCATACTGCGCATTACTGCTTTACTTTCTCTGGCAGACTGAACATATTCACTTGTCTTTTCCAAAGGGTGGCATCATTTTAGTGCTTCATTTTATGTAGTAGCTTACATTTTGAAGCAGTGTGCAGACTTTAATCCTCACAGTGTCCTCATGAGAACTGAGAGGAAACATTATCTCTGTTTTTCAGATAGGGAAACAGAGATTGTGCACACACACTAATCAAACTGCTGTGGCTCAGTAAATTCTTACCCATTGGCTGATCTCTGGTAATAATGTGAGCCCCAGTGAGCTGCTCTTATATTTAGTTAAGTCTCAGTAAAAGAGATCTAGATCAAGGTACTGTTAATTTAAATATGGCATAAGGTAAAAGTACAGTACCTTCATGCAATTGCAGAGATTCAGCTGTCATTATTTCATCCCATGAGTGCATATCCACAGAATGAGGTATATAAATAGTTTTCAACAACAGCAGTATCCAACCTTTTGGTTCAACTCCCTGCTGGGAAAAGTCTAAACTGCTGGGCTTTGCACTGAAACTGCTGAACATTTGCTTACTTCATGTCAATTTTGCTGCAAGTGAGCTCTAAAGAGAGATGGCAACAAAATTCTGTACTTTTGTAGTGTCTTAAGTTGCTGCAACAATTTGAGCCTTGACTGATAGTGACACCAAGTGATCCACCTTTTTCCAATACCATAAAATAAATTATTACTCCAGACAAAGTCAAAGCTAACCAGTCTGGATTTAATATTTCATTGCAAAAACATCTCCAGGTTGATTCTATACAATTCAGGACTTTACAAGGAGACAAAATGCATGTTCTCTATTATCTTCCAGTAAATGAGTAAAACTTTGGAAAAGTATAACTGAGCTTTCCTGTCTACCAATTTTTCCTGTGGAGAGGAAAATAAATCCTTTCCATGAAATTATTTTGTAATTTACACAGCTACTTTAAAGCTATTTTAAAAGGCTGGTACAGTTTTATTTCTGGAAATGATGACAAAGATACAAGTTTGGCCTTCAACATAGTGATTTGTTACACGAAGAAAAGAAAGTGACATTCTGCTTTACAGAATTTTCATCAAAATATATTTTTATATTGTAGCCTCTCTGGCCTGTGGGCCTATCCACACCAAATTTTCACAGTCATTGCCACCACAGCTTATATATGATATATAAAAACAATAGACAGTGTTTAAATAAGGCCATGTAGTATAATGACTACATCTTACAACTAGATGTTTAAACAAGAAATCAAGTTCTGTGAATTCTTGGAATAAGTGTAAAGAGGGTGAGGGAAAGTGCCATGACTGCTTCTACAAGTACATTTATCAGAATATCAAGGACAGAATGAGATTTAAATTCTGACTTTCACAGAAATATGAAATTAATTGATCCATATTTGTTAACATACAAAACATATGTAGAGGATAAAATGCGCTGCATATGTTTTACAGTGTAATAAATAAAGACATAGAGGAGCCACGCATTGCTTCACAATTAAAGATGTTGAGCATGGATGTCAGAAAGCATTTGTAGAACACCATGTAAGAAGGAGAACATTTTTATAAAGCTGAAAATTAAATGTCATCTAAAAGGACAGAACAGAAAATTGATCCTTAGACAATGGCAACCACAACACTACAGTTGATGAAGTCAAACTAACATTAGAGTCAGCAAAGAAGCCAGTCATAGAACTCACTAGAACCGTGATTATGCCTTTTATTTTTTCCCTCTAGTTTTCTTTTTGTCAAGGTTACTTTCAAGGAAATAAAATTAGATATGCTGCATACAGTATACACAGACAAAGGATAGACTTAAATTCTAGGAAAGAGAATCAGGTGTAAATGGAAGGGTAAATAAAAATATAAATAATAAATAATAATATAATAAAAATCTGGTAACAAAATTTGAAGATGTAAACATTTAGGAATTAAAAATTTCTGTTAAAAGAAGAATCCATCTGTTGGAAGAGGCAAAAGAGGAAAACTTGTCATATTTGTCAGTATTATATGTCTGCAAAACCCCCCCAGTATGATTCTGAAATGAATGAAACTCACATGTAAGGCATTTGTAGAAGACAGAGTGGACTTCTAATACCATTTGAGAGGACACTGAGATCACTGAGAATTCTGAATAGAAACTTAAGTCTTCCATGAAGAGAGTCTTTGTTGCTTCCTTCAGTAAATGTGTTAAAGGGACAAAAAAATTTACTACACTGGTTGGCAGATTGTGGAGCTGATTATATAAGAGAACATTAAAGATATTTATATATGGATGAGTTCAGATAAGCATATGTTTGCTTTCCCTGTAGAGCATGGTGGGTGTATGTGAGTTAACTTCAGTCAAATGATCTGGTCAACTTTAATTACCCCGGTGTTTACTAACACTGATTTCAAATTTCTGACTGTGTATTGCTCTTTCCACAGAACTCCTGCTTCATTTGGGGAACACAATGTATAGTGGCAATGAGTGAGTAATTACAGTATTAAAAAATAGTTTTTATCCTCAGTCAGGGTGGATTTCCATGTATTATTTACAGCTCACCATTCAAGCTTCTGCTCTAAATATAGAACTATTCACTTCGACCTGGGCTTCTCCATTGTATATTCATTCAAAGGAATATTGCACAAAGATCAATTAATTTATTTTTTATAAGACTCTGTCAATGGGTTTAATGTATTTCAGAGGCTGAGTTGCACAAAAATAAGAAGCTCCCATCAGTTACTGGAGAAAATGCTGGAGTTTAGCATCTAGATCCCAGAATACTACTGTAATCATAAAGCTTCTTGCTTTGTGGATGTCCCACTTTTCTAACAAACAAAGCGACAATTCTTTGTCTAATAAGCTTAGCTGTTACAAAGCTATGATTCATTCCACACCACAATCTTCCTGAAAGAGGCATGATTCCTGTGAAAGATTACTATGCGATTATGTGATAAAGAGCTACAATACATACGTAGAAGAAGGTTGTACAAAAAAAATAAGCAGTCTTGTTCTGTCATTTCCTAACTTGAGTGTTGTCCTGGTTTCATCTGGGATAAAGGTAATTTTTTTCTTAGTAGGTGGTATTGTGTTGTGGTTGGAAATTAGAGTGAGAATAATGTTGAGAACACACTGATGTTTTAGTTGTTCCTAAGTAGTGCTTATCCTAAGTTAAGCATTTTCCCATTTCCCATGCCCTGCCAACAAGCAGGGGCACAAAAAGCTGGGCAGGAGTATGTTGCAGCTGAGACAGACATGGCACTGGTCAAGTTAAGCAGCAACAGCAAACTTTAATTTTTTACGACGCTCTTTTATACTCTCTAGCTTAGCTCAAAACCATCGTGTCACACAATAATTGGTCTTGCTCATCACTAACATTCTCTTACTGGTCAACATTTCTTTACCCCACGTGAGTTTGTTAGCTTCTGTCAGTTTCTTCTTTTGCGTTCTTCAAATTCCTGAAAGCTGTTTATCTTCTTTAAAGGGTACAACTTGGTTTAGTCAAGGCCAAAGCTTTCTGTGAGGCTTGCAGGCCAGCTGTCAGCTCCCACAAATAGGTCCCTATAGTTATGTCTACATTCAGATAAATGAGTAATGCTTTGCTAAGCTAACTTTTAAACTTCAAGGTTACATTTCTCCCTTCAGGAGGATGGAGACTGGGGTCCCCAAAAGATGGGGGGGTCACTAGGGTCTGAAGGGGTCTCTGCAGTGGGGGGGGGGGAGGGGGGGCAGCTGCAGCCCCCTCCAACCCACATCTCTTCCCCACACAGTGCCCCAGTGAAGGCACTGTGGAGGCCGGATGGTGAGGGGGAGCTAATTGGGGGAGGTAATAGGTTACATTCTTCCCTTCATTCCTCCCTTTTCTATGAGCTAAGCAAATTCTTTTGCAAAAACAGGCTTATGTTTTCCTTTCATTACATTTTCATGCATATTAGCCATCCAATATAAAGTTGTTACCCGTTTCATGAGTGTCCAATTCCATACAACAAGTAGGGCTGTGAAAACAAAACATGGATGTAGCATCATACTCAGGACCTCAGTCGCTGAAGGTGACCATCCAAAGAGTACATCCCACCAGTGATGGTCACCCTCGGCTCTTATTCTTCCTACAACCCTGTTTATTTCCTTAACATCATGGTGCACTGTTATTAGAGTGTTTTCCCCGAATGTTTGAACGCCTTCAAGTAATTTTGCCAAGTCTTGATATTTAAATAATTGCCTTACCAAGGAAAGGTTCATACCTATTGGTACAGGAAGCAGTTCATGATACATGGTATGATTAACCCTAAGTAACTGGTGAGTTATTATTGGTGCTATGTACAAAAGTCACATCCAGTAATTTTGGTGAAATTACAAATACATAGGTTGCTACTAATAAACTAGAGAAAAGATACAAAATTATCTTAACATTTCAAACCCAGTCATTTTAGGTTAGGTAAGTCTCTGTTTAAGTCGGAGTTTTAAAGGCTCAGTTTCTGCCATCTCCCAGCGTTGTCCAGGAGCTTTCTTTATTCTGGTATGATGTATCCACAACGCTTGTTCTCGTATCTTAACAGCTATGTGTGTTGTCAACAAGACTTGAAATGGACCTTCCCACTCCGGTTCCAAAGATGAGTCTGAAAGAGTTCTGACATAAATATAGTCACCCGGTACAATGTTATGTACTGGTCCATCAAGACCCCTCACTTGAGTGCCAAACACTCATTTCTCAATCTCTCTCAACCATTTTTGCAAGGTTATCAAATAGCCCGTTAGGGTCTCCTCTCCCATCTGAGTGGAGATGCCCTGTTGCACCATGTAGGGTCACCCACATAAAATCTCAAATGGGCTAACACCTTCCTTGGTCCTAGGTTTCGTCCATATCCTCAATAAGGCTAATGGCAATGCTTGTGGCCAGGTGAGACCCGCCTCTTGGCCCAACTTTACAATTTGAAGTTTGATGAGATTATTCATTTTCTCAACTTGCCCACTAGCTTGCAGTCAGTATGGGCTGTGCAATTGCCAATCGTTTCCCAAAAAACTACTAATCTGTTGTACCACCTTTGCAATATAGTGTGGTCCTCGATCTGAAGAAATTGTTGCCGGGACCCCAAACCTCAAAATTATGTTCTGTAGAAGGACTTCTGTGACCTTTCGAGCCTTATTAGTTCTACAAGGAAAAGCTTCAGGCCATCCAGAAAAGGTATCCGAGAGTACCAAAAGATACCAATACCTCCCTTTTCTGGGGAGTTCAGAAAAATCAATTTGCCATTGTTGTCCAGGGAGGTTGCCTTTGCCTATCTGGCCTAACGTCACCCTCTGTTCTGTCTTAGGGTTATCTTGTAAGTACGTCTCACATTGCTGAGTGACTTGTCACACCGTGGTATACAAATTCCTAGCAACTATATTCCGAGTCAGATACTTATATAGAGCCTCTGCTCCCCAATGTGTTTTCCTATGTTCTGCCATAACTAAGGCCCATACTATTGCTGAGGGTATTATAACTTTCCCTTGCAGGGTAATTACCCACCCATCTACCTCTGCTTGCCCTGTAAATCTTGTATCAGCTTATTATCTTCTGTCATTTGTCTAACTTGGATCTTACCGTCTGGAATCAAGGACTGCAAACCCACTGGATCCTCCTCTGGCACCCTCTTTGCCTCCTGGTCAGCCAGTGAATTTCTGATTTCATGGGCAGCTGTCCCTTTCTGGTGGGCCTTGCAGTGCATAATGGCCACTTGTTCTGGTAATAGTGCAGCATCCAGAAGTCTCAAAATTTCCTCTGCATGCTTTATGTGTTTCCCCTGTGTCGATAACAGTCCCCTCTCTTTTCAAATTGCTCCATGTGCATGGACAACTCCAAACGCATACATTGAGTCAGTCCAAATGTTAATCTTCTTACCTTTCACCAATTCCAAAGCCCTAGTGAGAGCTATTATTTCCACTTTCTGGGCAGATGTGTTTGCGGGTAGAGCCTTTGATTCTATCACTTGTTCTGTGGTTGTAATAGCATATCCAGATTTCCATTCTTCCTGTTTGACAAAGCTACTTCCAGCAGTATACCAAGATGCCTCCGCATCTTCCAAAGGTTCTTCCTTCATGTCTGCAACTTGTCTACCAACTTCTACCAACTTCATGAACTACTTCATGTCTACCACTTCAATCATCTGCAAGCAATCATGGGTCACGGGTTCCCCTGTTGCTCCATAAAGGAAAGAAGCTGAGTTGATAACATTAGTCACCATTATTTCATAGCCAATGTCCCCCTTTTACTCCCAGTACTGCTGACACAGCATGGGAAATTAGCACTGTGATCTTTTGGCCCAATGTGAACTTTCGGGCTTCTTGGATGTTGAGCACCAGGGCAGCCACTGCCCTGAAACAGCTTGGTCATCCTTTGCTAGTTTCGTCTAGCTGTTTAGAAAAATACGCCACCGCTCTCTAGTACGGTCCTAGGTTTTGAGCGAGGACACCCAGAGCTATTCCCTGCTTCTTGTGGGAATACAACCAAAAGGGTTTAGCAGGATTTGGCAATCCCGAGGCCGGGGCCTTCATGAGTTCTCTTTTTAAATGGTGAAATGCTTGGTTTGCCTAGCCCTTCCACGATAGTGGGTTCATGTTTGTCTTTACCATATCATATAATGGCTTTACTAGCAACCCATAATTATAGATCCACAGTCGGAACCACCCAGTCATGCCCAGAAAGGTTTGAAGTTCCTTTACTGTTTGTGGTCTGGGGGTCTGACAGCCTCTTTCCTCGCTGTTCCCAGGACCTGTTCTCCTGCAGAGCTCTTGTATCCCAAATAGGTCACCTGTTGTTGGACAATCTGGGCTTTCTGGGGAGAAACTTGATAACCATTTAATCCAAGGAAATTTAATAAACTCACAGTCCACACCATGCAACATTCCTTTGTGTCTGTGGCTATCAACATGTCATCCACGCATTGCAACACTGTACCTTGTCTGGATGGCTGTTCTCGCATTTTCAGATCTCGAGTCAGGTGGTTTCCAAAAATGGTAGGACTGTTTTTGAAACCTTGGGGCAGGATGGTCCAGGTCAGTTGAGTTTTCCGTCCAGAATCAGGATGCTCCCATTCAAAGGCAAACAGCTTTTGGCTTTCAGGATTCAGTGGCAAACAGAAAAATGCATCCTTTAGATCCAGCACAGTGAACCAAGTTAGCTCAGGAGTTAATTTAGTAAAGTATAAGGGTTAGCTACAGCAGGGTAAATATCTTCTGTAATTCAAGTAATAGGCCATAGATTACTAGCCTATAGCTCACATCTGGCTTTTTCACTGGTAAAATAGGAGTGTTATATTCTGATTCACATTCTACCAATAATCCATGTTTCAAATATTTCTCTATGATTGGTTTAATTTGTCTATCCTCAGCTTTTATGGGGTATTGCCTAACCCTTACTGGCTGGGCTTCTTTCCTGAGTCTTACAGTGAGAGGTTGAGCTGTTTTAGCTCTGCCTGGGATTCCTGTAGCCCAGGTTCCAGGATACACTTGGTTTATAATTTCTGCAGATACCCCCGTACCTTTGGGGACGTCTATGAAGGCTAAGCTTAAAATTTCAATAAGTTGATTTTTTCCAACTTTCATTTCAAACTTTCCATTTTCAAACCTAATTTCTGCATTTAATTCCTCCAAGAGGTCCCTGCCCAACAATGGCTTAGGTGAATTTGGCATATATAAAAATTTATGAGTTCCCGATTGTTTTCCGAGTTTAAAATCAAGGGGTTTCAAAAAATATGCCTTTTCGCTCTGGCCAGTAGCTCCCTTTACTGACATGAATTCATGTCCTACGGGGGTCAAGGCTTGGTTTAAAACTGAAAAGGTAGCTTCCGTATCCACCAAAAATTCTAATTCTTGTTGATGTTTCCCTAGCTTCAAGGTGACCAGAGGATCCACTAGGGGAGATTCCCCAGGTCCCCGTCAGTCCCTAAGCTGAGCAACCATGGGTCTTCCCCTACCCCTACCCTTCTTCCATTCTCCCTTCGTTGCTTCCGGGCACTCATTCTTCCAATGCCCCCTCTTCTTACATCGTGCACATTGGTCCTTTCCTAGTCTAATCGGTTCTCTCCTCTGAGGAGTCTGTTCCGATGCAGCCATCGTTGCTCTCACTATCCACCTCTGCATTCTTCTGTCTCTCCCCGCCTCCCGATTTCTAAAAACCTGCCACACTTCCTCGATCAATTTCTCTAAATCTCTAACATCCGGCTCCTTGAGCTTCTGTAAAATCTTCCTGATATCGTAAGAGGACTGCCTTAAAAATAGGGACACTAGCTGTTGCTGTCCTTCGAGCGTGGACGGATCAAGGCTAGTATGCTTCCGCATAGCTGTCCTCAACCTATCCAAAAACTCGGTAGGGGTTTCAGTGGGATTTTGTTTGATTGTGTATAAAGTAGACCAATTACTTGTTTTCGGTATTGCATTTTCTAATCCAAATTTTATCCACGTTTGATATTGCTTTAATGCCCGATATTCATCATCATCATTAGGGTCCCACCCTGGGTCAGCCAAAGGAATATAGTCGTCCACCCGACCCTGCAGGGTCTTAGCTGCTATTTGTGCCTGTATCTGTGTCCTGGCTGTTCTCAAAACTAACTGCTTCTCGGTTTCTGTCAGGGCTCCCAACATTAAATCTATGTCCTGCCAATCTGGGTCCTGATTCTTTACTATTAACTCATACCGCTTCACAACCTTAATGGGGTCGTCCCTATAGTCTCTAACTGCATCCCTCCAAGTATCAAAATCCAATGTGGAAAAAGGCATTCTTAACCTTTTTACTCCTGTGGGACCCATTGCCTGCTGCAGTGGTGCCTGTATAATTGGTCCTGTTCGGTTTCTAGTCCTTATGGGATTAAAACTTTGGGAACCGTCCCTCACTTCAGGAGTGGTGGTGTCCGGACTCTGACCCTGTTCTGGTTCTCCACCTACTGCTCCCTCAACCTCGTTCTCTCTGGGAGGCGGCTGTGGGGTATAGTCTATGTCCTCATCTATATCTTCAGGCTGATAAGTTTTATTTCTGTTAGTACATCTCTGCCCTATGCTACAAGCCGAGCAGCAGCGCTCAAGATTCCCCCTTTTCCCTTTTTGTCCTTTTCTTTCTAAGGCTAAAACTAGAGGATCTTGTGGGGGTTTTATCCCACACTCCTTCTGCCACTCCGGATGATTCCTCAGGTTAAAGAACATGTCTGCCTAGCTTGCCTCATCCCACTTCTCTTCCCTTTTTAGGAACAGTATCAACTCTAACAGGGTG
>JAVSBS010019571.1:0-15077 GCA_033124195.1 Coracias cyanogaster | reverse complement strand
AGTTCATATTCAGTGAGCTATAGAAAACTTGTATCCTCCAGATCCTGTGTAATTGACTGTATTACTCTTAAAAAAGGTATCTAACATCTAACAAAAAGTTTAGAGTACTATATGTGTTACAGCTGTCTAACACTTTGGTTAAAAATGACTTTGTTGTATAATAGTAACAGCAAAAAGCAGTACATCAGAAACTACATACTATGAAAAAACAAGGTAGTTTTGGCCAGCAGTAGTGACAGTAATCACTGCAAACCATCACAGTTGTCAAGAATTTTTTGTGATGTCATTAGGAAAAGGATTTTGAGGAAAGATGACTTAATTCATTTTGTGGGCATTTTCTCTCATATACAGTCCAAGGTGTGAAAGGTATTTAATTTTTAAAATGTGAGTTCCATTTCCCCTAAGAACTCCATGTAGGAATGAAACAATACTCCCTAGTGAACTGAAAAAAAGGCTGCAAAGTCACCAGTTTCGGGCTTCTGAGACCAACTCCTCCACAGCCTCATTACAATTTAGAAGAGCTTGATGTTAATTTTTTTCCTCTGTCATCTTTGAGGCTTGCTTGATTCACAAAAATGTCAGGAAAACTAAGTGTGTAAGATGATCCTTCCCCTGTGCATGTGCCTCAATGTGTCGACTATGTTGGTGGCCACAGGAAGATTCTTTGCTCCTCTAAGCCTCAGATGAGAGGAATGGCCTGTCCCAGAAGGCATTTAAAATTTCAAGAATCAAAAAAGAACTGGATATTTCAACTGAAGCCCTTGTTAAAACAAAGCTTTGGTAGATTATAAGACTTCGACTTTTTTAACCAGAATAGTTACCCTAAGTATTCCTTTTGGGTTGTCTTTGTTCTGTGACAGCTTCAATATACAGTATTAGAGAAGATATGTTACCATGCTTGGTTTTGTTAACTCTAAAGTACTGAGATGCAGATTTTGAATTAAAATTACTGACCATGTAGGTGTTTGCAGGGGCAAACAATTGTCCATCCAATTACATTATCTTTTACCCGTACAGTCAGTTTTTAGTGTAATGGTGTTTTAAAGAGGTACTGTAGTGCTAGTAAGGCAACTGTAACTCAGTTTTTCTAGTATGGGAGAAAAGCAGCATTCTTAGTGAGAAGCAGAGTTGTTAACCTTTTGGGTTTTTCAAAGGTACTGAAAATCCGACGACTAGATTCTGTAGTGCAGCGCAAGAGCTGTCTCCTTTCAGGAAGGTGCTTTACTGAGGAAACTGAAGTGATGCTGCCCTCCCCTGGATGGATTAAAGAGCTATTCCATGTTGCTTCACAAACCTCAATGACTGGCAAAGCAGGAGACCCTTTCTTTACAGCAGAGATCAAAAGATCCTTTATCCGTGGCTTAAAAAAAAATTCTAGTCCTGTGGCAAGAATCAAGAGCACCAGCAAACAGCTTCACGACTGCTAATTCTCTTAACTTGCCACAGTCAGCTAGAAGTTGTTTGTATAACTTGTAATACAAAAAACTTGCTGATTTTTAGTATACCTTGTGGTGTTTTTTACAGAAGACCTAGAAATTTGACATCTGCTTTCCTTAATTGTGTATGCTAGCAACTGAACAGAAAAGATGAGTATTCTGTATGAGTTTTTCATGGATTTTGACAGATGTTTTTGGCATGGTAGGTGTTATTCAGCCAACAAGATTTGTTAAGAGTTGTTTTATTGAGATTTTTTTCGTGGTGGTGGTTGTTGTTTTGTAGTTGGCTGAAGCCTGGTTCACCCTCTCCTTTTGAAGTCTCTAGGTCAACTGATACTAGCAGTAATTCCAAAAAGTTACAACATCTAGGTCTTCTTCAGAGCATAAATTATTTCCAAATTCTTTGAGGAAGCAGTGCTGTGTTTTGTTTTTTTTTTTTTTTCTCCTGCTTCTTATTGTAGTCCATCAGCTTAGGATGATGGGACCAAGGAGACCCTTTAATTTTTTTTTCTGTTCAACAATTAGTTCTGACTCCTTGACTATGCTGGTGGTAACAAGAATTTCCAAGTGTCTTGCACACTAACAGTGGAAGACCTGCTGTGCTTACTCACCACCCTCCATGTCTGAGCCTGATTTGTTAAAGTCCTGCACCGTAGTCCTTGCAAAAAAAAAAAAAGTCTGTTTTTCTTCTAACATCTGTCACGGCCTTGGCAGCCTTTTACCTCTTCCTTACACAAACCTTCATCCCTTGCTAGGAGAAGCCCTGTGACAAATTAGTGCTTCTTACTTTCAACTAGTGGAATATTCCATCTTAATGAAAAAGCTACTTGACCAGTATAACTTGCTTCCTCTCTCAGCAAATCCTGCTGTTAGGTGTCTCCAGTGATATCTCTGAAAGCCTGTTTTATTTAAGAGGATAGCAATTGTCCAATAATTCTGGGGAAAAAAGTCAAGGGACCCATGTCTTAAAAAAACTTTGTATCCACAAAAGTTTACAGGAAAAAAAAAAAAGAGGAAACAAGTTTGTAGGTTGTGATTTTATTTTATGTTAGTATTGGTGGCCGTACTGGTAAGTCATTGCTATACATTAATTCTTCTGATCTTATGAGTTCCCATATTTTCCTCAAGTTACATGCTTGGCAAATTTGTTCTTTAACCATTATTCTGATAATGTGCCTAATGTAACTGCCGTAAAGGAACTGGGATGTCTGGCTGAATCATCAGATAATTATGCTGAATCATCTAATCTAACTTTGTTCTGTTTACTGTATATGGAGGGAATCATCAGCTGAGTTATTTACAACCTTTGAAAGATCTGAAGCACCACTGTAGTCTCAAGTTAGGGGAGTTTCAGTTTACTGTGGGGAAGCCTCTTAAATGAAGTGGAGAAAGCAAGAGTTGGTACCCAAAGATTAGGAGACATGGCTCTAGGGTTCTTGTCATGAAACCATTTGAAGTGCCTGGTTCTTGGTGTTTCATCAGAAATATGCTGGAGCAGTATAAGTCCACGTTTTCCATGTTGGAAACTTGATTTCATATTTGTTTTGTTTTTAAAAAGTCCATAATCTTGTTGCCATCTGATTAGACCTAATTAATTCAGTTTATTATGCCTTATCCAGGCAAGTGTTTAATAATATAAATATCTTGTATATTTCTGATACACTTGATTGTCGAATTTAAGGGATAGTATCCTAAATTAAATACCATCTACAGGAATAATACCCTTTCCAGCAATAAACATCTGAAAATGGAGGTGGTAATATGGGAAAGCAAAGGATATATGTAGGAAAAAAAGTAGACTTATCCATCATTAAGTATTAAAAAATGCCGATTTTTTTTTTTTTTTAATTCTGTGTTATTCCAACATTCACTCTAGTGAACTTAAGCATAAAAGCTTTGCTGTTGAGATCTGTAGGCTTCTTAAAGTCCAATTTGTGGAAGTTACAGCTTGTCAATATAGTTCATTACATAAATCTAATTTTTTTAATGTGTTTTTTTTTTTTCCTTCTCCCTTCTTACAAATGGTTGGTTTTTACTTTCAAGACCTGGTTGGGGTTTTTTGTGGTTGGTTTGTTTGTTCTATTTTGCTGTTTTAATTTTTTTCCTTTCCTGAGATTAGCTTTGTACTTTTGTGGTGGATCTTTTGTTTGAATGTAATTTAGCTGCATGTCCCTTTTTGTGTGTATTTCTATACTTTTTCTTGTCAATTGTATGCAGGACCTGAATGGTATAAGGGCTATAGCATTTCTTACTTAACCTGCTTTATATGTGAAAATGATTAACCTAACCATATGATTTTTCCTTTTTTTTACAGAGCCATAAAATTGATATACGAACAAATGGTGGCAAAGTAATTGGTCTTGGAACACTTTATGGAAATACAGATATTTGTGCAACAGAGAAGGGTGTAAGTAAGAAGTAACACTTTTTCTCTCCAGTGACTTGTTCAGCTTGTCTGTCACAAAGTGACTAAATTTTGAAGAATGTGCTGAGGGATATTGTTGATTGATTGACTGTGATTTCACTGTTAACTTACATTTGTTGTCTTATACTATCTTATCTTATGCTTGATTTGGATTAGTGAACAGGCTCCACAGAAAGGATAGTAGTAAGCATGCGATCATTCCATCAGCACAGAGATCACACTAGCCAATACAACTCATCAACTTGAATTATGCAGACCTTCATAACAGTCTTAAACATTTTACTTGGCTGATATCTAGGCACCTGGATTCTGCAGTAGGCCCATGAGTTTATTTTAGTGTCTCATGAATAGTGGCTTGACATTTGTACCTGCTGCATGCTTCCAGCATTATATGGCTGTAAGATCAGAAGAGTAGAAGGTTTTGTATATTTCTTCGCAGATGAGGAAATAAAATTACATGTAATCTTATGAGATGCAGTGAGAGTGAAACAAGGGAGTTTCATCGAGACTTAGCTTACTCTTTTCAGCAGATGGCAGTGTGAGACAAGGCTCATACTACTCTACCCTGGTTTTGTTTCTTGCTAGTAGCAGTCAGTTCTCCATTATTTAAAATAATGTAGAGCTAGACTCTGTTACATAATACTGCAGTTCTCATACCCAATCTGGATTTTAGGCTTAGCTTGAATGTTTAGGCATCGTAGTGTCCATGCAGCTGATTGCATTAGGATTCATTAGGTCTGAAGCATTGCTACAGGAATATGTGGAGCCAAGCCAAGTCTGGACATAGCTTGGATGCATGCAGTGTTCTGTCAGAATCAAGCTATTAAATTCTAGGAGTCCAAAATCGCCTTTATGAAGTGCCATTTGGCACTGTTGTACACCTTGTAGACTGGGTTCTGAGATCATACATTCACTTACATCGAGCTGTGAGCTATTCTTAAAGGCCTGCAACTTGCCATTGGATTTCCCCAAAACTGTCAACTTTAAATTACCTGCATTTCTTTGTGGTGGATTCTAGCCTGCCTGTTATGTACAAAAGAGCCCAGAAGTTGCTGTAGCTGTGCTATAGTTGGGGGTTGTTTAGTCTGGAGAAAAGGGTGTGAGAAAAGAGGAGACCTTATCACTCTCTGCAACTACCTGAAAGGACGTTGTAGCCAGCTGGGTGTTGGTCTCTTCTCCCAAGTAACAAGTGACACGACAAGAGGAAATGGCATCAAGTTGCCAGGGAGGTTTAGATTGGGAATCGGAAAAAGTTTCTTCACAGGAGGGGTTGTCAAGCACTGGAACAGGCTGCCCAGGGAAATGGTGGTGTCAACATCCCTGAAGGTATTTAAAAACTGTGTAGATGTGGTGCTGATGGACGTGGTTTTAGTGGTGGACTTGGCAATGTTGGGTCAATGGTTGGACTCTATTTTAAAGGTCTTTTCCAACCTAAATGATTCTATGATTGATATTTCTTCATAAATGTTATTTCATTCCAGCAAGACCTCCCAGCATGAAGCAGAGTGGGCAAGATCTGACTGTGACATGCTTTGTTGATGCCACAGTTGGAATGATTAGTGCTAATTGATTTGCAATTCCCTTGGAACTAGCACTAGTTAGTCGAGTTAGGACCCATCCTAAACCACTAGCAGCCACAGGGAGTGGAATAGGGCAGACGTAGTTTACATCTTTCTTGGTGTATCATCCATCTTCTTGCAGAGGTCTTCTGTTGGAAGGATCAGAAAACTGGAATCTTTGCTTTCTACCAGTGAGTAAGATTGAATGCCATCTAGGAAGTGCTTTGGCTGCTGTGGATTCATGCTGTTCACACATACTAGCATGTTAATGGTTTTTAGATTAGAATTTTGCTGCTTAGTCATTTGTCCCAAACTAGTTAGTTTGTTACTCTAGTTCTGTCCATAGAGTTCATTTCAAATAGTATCTTGCTGGTGCTGATAAAAAAAAAGTGGATGGTAGAAAAAGAATTAGATCTGTATCTGCGTGAAAATCTTATTCATGAAAATGAGAAATATAATTGTTTTGCTTTGAGTCTTTAAATGCTGTTTAAAAATCTAGCTTTTTACAGACACACTGTCCTTCTGAAACAAAATGAACTTCATGCAGATTAAGTGCTTCTTTATGATCATAAATACTTACATAGTCTGTAATATTGGTAGAACTCACTCTTAGTTGTAAAGCTGTAGTAACTTGAGTGAAGTGAGTAATTTTAACAGGGATTTATAGCTGTGGAATGATATTTTGACTTGTCTTACTGAACTTGTTAACAAACTTTGCTGTATAGTTAAGAAGGACAGAGAGATTTCTGTTCTCAATTGGCCACTTCTGTGAATAACCACTCAGCCTTATGTCTCTTGTGTGCTTTTGTGTGAGATGTTTCTTCCATCAGTTGTACTCATCAGTATGGAATTATGGCTCTGTCAGCATTTCCAGTCCCCTCCTGGAGATGGGGAGGGAAAGGATGTGGTAAAAAACACTACTAAGCACTTGAGAAATAGAGAATATTTTTATGGGGGGAAAATGGAGAAGACATGTCAGCAAAAAGAAAACCAAGAGGAATATGTGGGGAAGAAGTTGTTTATGCCATATTTACACATAGAAAGATACTAGTTTTCATCTTGAAAATGTGTTCAGGTGCAAAGACATTGTCCAATTTATGAAAATAGACTGATGCTTTTTCTTTAAAGGGTAAGAAGCTGATGGAACTTAAGCATGTGGTCAGTCTCAGTAACTGCAACTTCCAAGATCTACTCTCAAGGGAAGGAATTTTTCCAGAAAACCTGGTGGTTCAATGGACAAAAATAATCAAATTTGTTTGACTTGGGAGTCATTAGCTAATCTATGCCATAGGGACTTTTCTATAACACTTATTTAGCACAGCCAAACATCTATGTTCTGCCAAAAATTCATAAAAGTTAAAGAATTTGGGATTGAAAACATGTTTAGTCTCATTAAAAAGAAATCCTATTTAATTATTTTTATGCTTTCCCTATCTAGAATACTTTCTTAATCTTATTCTTGAGCAGTCTGACTCCTCCCACCACCACGCCCCCTGATTTGGCTTATTCTCAAACAAATGTTCATTGTATTGTTAGTTTCTCTTTCATTTTTTTACAGTAACTGGCAAATTCAGTACTTTTTATCATGTATTGGGACAACTCTTAGTATTGCTGTGCATTTTTAAGAAAGGTAGTTGAGGCTGGTAAATGACTTGGTAGATGACTTTGTAATGAAGCACTTCAAAATATTTAGATAAGATAAATGTCTAGACAGAGTTAAAACTTGCATACCATAGTAACAATGTAGCTTTTGGGGGCTTTCCTTTTCTAGCTTTCATCCAAGCTATGCAGATATTTTTATTTTAATCCCCCTTCCCCCTTAAAGTGTGCCTTGCTCCGTTTTGATTGTGTTTATAGCAATGATGGCCCTGCTAAAATTGGAAAGGTTCTTCGCAAGTCATTTAACTCTTCAGAACAGGTTTAGAGTGTAAAGCCTAAAATGACCGTGGCTTTTCTGTTACCTGTTGCTTTGGCCATGTGGCACAGCAGGTTTACGCTTTGCCATCCTGGGCGAGGGAGCAGTGGAGTACTCTGTGGGAAACATTGCAAGGACAGATGCAATGTAAACTTATATTTAAGGTCTCTGCTGAGAGACCTTTCAGTAATGACAAATTATGCCTTATATCATTGGTTTTGTTTACTGTTGATGTGTAGATTCTGTATCATAGTTCTAAAGAGCATCACCTGCAGAGATTGTAGATGTCATGTATCTCTAATTCTAGCATAGCACTTTGA
Source organism: Coracias cyanogaster (assembly GCA_033124195.1). NCBI lineage: Eukaryota > Metazoa > Chordata > Aves > Coraciiformes > Coraciidae > Coracias > Coracias cyanogaster. Next base: position 7,422 of record JAVSBS010019571.1, on the reverse strand, counting down.
TCAGCAGATTTTCTTAAAGGTTAATGTCTTGTTACATTCTTGGAGGCCTGCTTTGTATTGCAGCATCATGTCTAAAGTCAAGACAACAGTCCATTCTGTAACCTTATGACTTATGATGTAAAGATGGTGTAAAGCTCACTGTGGATTGGCAAGGTCACAGTGTAAGTCAGCTGTAATATAGTCCATACTAAACCAGGCTCTTCAGCTCACTTCCTGGGACACAATACAGCATGGAGTTTGTGCAACACTAGATCCTGTTGGCCCAAATACCTCTTACTTCATCCCTAGCTTATTCCTTGTATAATGTAACACTGCAAGGGCCAGCAGACTTATTTTTGTGTATTAACTTTCTTCCACAAGATGATAATGTTAAAATTACAAAGTGGATTTAAAGATAATTTGCCATAAGGCACAGTTTGATCTCATGTAAAATGAAAAAAGACTTTGTGCAATTCACTTAGTCTGCATAAGCAAAATGAAAACAAATTGAGTGGGCTTTAAGTATGAACTCGTGCATGATTCCATCATAAATCAAGTTTAACTGAGGAAGGATAGAATTAAATTCATGCGGTAGTTGCACAAGCACGTGATTTGTTCTGTTTCGTTCAGATAGGTGCAGGTTACGTCACACGACTGGTTACTTGTACATGGATAATCTCATCTCTCACCTTTTATTCCCCAATTCTATCTATAGTGCAGCTTTTCAAATCTTATCCTTTCTTTCCATTTCTGTTCAAAAGAAATAAAAAAGGGAGGTCTTATCCCTCATTTTTCAAGGCTTTGTAGAGCTTGAGGCTTAGGTCCAAGAATAGAGGCCTGATGTAACTGAGATAATATGAACAGTTATAGAAAAAGAGCAGCTGTGGCTTTTCTGCAGACCTTCACCAAAGCGATGTCTGCAAAGTACAAATCTACATAAATAGCCATATGTAAGAAAGACAGTGGATGTTTCAGAAGGTGTAATGCAGAAAACATTACCAATGCTTTAAGTGTCCTGGTGCCGTATGAATGTTAAGTCATTATTAAGAATAATCCTTTTTTTACTTTTCAGAATGAAGTGTTTTGGTTTTTAAAATATCATGTTTTTCTTTCATCCATTTGTGGCTGTTTGGATTCTTTATCCGTATGATGGATGGTAATAATTCAGAAGAATGTTGTAAAGAATCACTTGCTTTTTGGTCGGAGCTCTTGGATGAAAAGGTCTTTGTTTTTTCTTGTGCAGCTTTTAACCCAGAATTCAATTCTGCTTGTTCTGCTTTCCATTTGTTTTGACTTTTAATAGGGTTACTTCCCTCTGCCTTTTCAAACTGTGATGACAAGTTTTCCATTATGTTTATTTCTCTTAGAGTGTGAATATAGAGAAGCTGCAGGGGACATCCATCAACATATCAACTGAAGATGGGCTGCTGAAAACTAAGTATCTCTATGCAGAATCATCATCTCTGTCTTCAGTAGCTGGTGATATTCTGCTGGGAAGTATTCATGGTAAGAAAGAAATACTGTCACATGGTTACTGTCACAAATTTAGCTGCTTTCAAGGTATACATAACGTTGACAGCGACAAGTGGACTAATGCTGTAGACTGTTGCTAAATCAATAGTACATAGTATGTGAACAAAACAGCTCTCTATCTGTTAAAGACTGAATTGATGAGAATTAACTTACCATATAGCATAGTGTATCTTTTTAAACAATTTTATAAGCACACTTATGAAATACCAAGAAGTGTATATTATAGGAAAAAAACATACTAAGGATATCAAAATAGTTTAAAATTCAGCAATGAAAATTATCGTAAGAGTAAAGAGGCTTCTCTTCCCCTCGCTCCATCCTTTTTCTTCATTGGAGAAGTAATTCCTGTAGCATCTACTAAGAACTGGGGTAGAACTCTGTTGTATTTAGAAGTATTTAGCAGAAATAGTATTGTGTGTGTGCTGCCACCCAATGCTAATAGTGGCAGCAGTTTCTAATCTTTAATTGGATGGGGAAAAACATCTCTCATCCATCCACATTTTAACGTCCTTCACCTAGAACTAAAGCTAATCAACTTGAATGTCTTTACAATCTTGACTGGTATTTATATTATCTGGAGTGTTTTCAAATTTAACAAAATTCCTACTGTGTTCTGTATGTGCTGTAATGTGCTTGTGGTTATTTAACATTAAGTAAAACAAACTGGAGGATGTACAAAGAGTGAAAATTACTCAGAGTTCCAGATTTCCACCACCTCCCTGAGCAGCCTGTTCCAGTGCCCAACCACTCTCTCAGTAAAGAATTTCTTCCTAATATCTAATCTAAACTTCCCCTGATGCAACTTGAGGCCATTTCCTCTCATTCTATCATTAGTAATTTGGGAGATGAGACCAACACCAGCCTCGCTACAACCTCCTTTTAGGTAGTTGTAGAAGGCAATAAGGTCTCCTCTCAGTCTCCTCTTCTCCAGACTAAAGAGCCCCAGTTCCCTCAGCCGCTCTTCATAAGGCATGCTTTCCAAACCCCTCACCAGCTTTGTTGCCCTACATATAGAGTAATACTGAAACTTAAACAGCATCATTTGCAACTATTTTTATATCAAAACACAGGAAATTCCACATTATTTCCCTCGTGACACAGTGATTAACTTGAATCCCTTCCTTGGAATTGGGCTTCCAATAAATAATTCCATTTATTTAAATTCCACTTATCAAGTGACATCTACTCCTACTGAATTCTCAGTTATTGACTGTGAGGAAGAGAAATTTGATCCACGTATCAAATTGTTTACACACAGAATAAAAATCTGCATCTGTGTAGTCCAACCTAAAGTGGTACAAACATTAGAGGGTTTGGTTCAGAAAGGTGTTGCAAATAGACTTTTAAAGTCTCATTAGCAAGGATTTTGTTGTGAAACAGCTGCTTATTTTGTATCACAAGGATGATGATCTGAAAACTTCATGAGGCTATCTCCACCATACAGTTTCTTTCAGATATCCTCTGCTGTCCTCTAGGCTTTGTTATTGTTTATTATTGTTTTGATTGTTTTGTGCTATATAGCCTTTCTTAATCCCTGCGCATTTAGGGAAAGGTATAATCGTTTCCTCATGCTACAGCTCTCTCCAAATGATCTCTTTGATGGCTTTGAACGGCTTAAAGCTGGCTCTGAAGACTTAATGTTGCACCACTTTGAACTGCTTCCCAGAAGATAAGTGTGAAACTTCTTGTGATACAATGATTCTAAAATTTATTAAACATGATATCGAATAACTTTTCAGACTAGCAAATGTTACCAGTATGTAGGGTTTTTACCCACAAAAAGAATCGGTTAGGTAACAAATCACAGAGTAACTTCTATTTAAACATACATGCCACTTGAACTTCTGATCTCCTCTGCAGCAACGCTCCCCTCCTGTTCCGTACGACACACTGATAAAAGCCAGCATCGGACCTGTGCAAAGCTGGGATGATGTACCTGTAAGACAAAAATGCAGAATTACAGAGCACGTCTTCCTAAAGGCAGATCAATTCTGCTTCATCTGGCATTTCTTATTTCTCCTCTAGTATTTTACACCTTGTTTCAAAAGCTTGTTGTACTCTTTCTTACAGAAAGCACTCATATTATCTCTCCTCTTTGGCTATGATATTGTCTGTGTTATACAGAAGAAAAAAATACCTGAAATACATAAAGTATCTTTAAGTCTTAAGATCTACATTTGATAAATGATAATTAGTTCTCCACAAATTCTCTTGAAATATAAATCTTCTCCTTAGTTTCATGTACCCTCATCCATAAGGCAGACACCTGGTAATTTGTTCAGAGGCGCCACAAGAAAACTCATCTAAATGCAAGCATTAGGAAGACTTGCAAGAAATATCAAAGCTTTTCAATGAATAAAAGAGGCTTACTACACTGTTTGACCACTGTAAACTCAGAAGAATACTGGAAGAGACACAGTGCACTGTATGTTGTATTTATTCTGCCCTTCACGATGCTTAAGAAGTCACTTAGTCCACTAATGCTCACCTTCCTCATTCAACTCTATCTGACTACTCAACACAAAAATGAGCTGATAGGCACAGTTTTAACGTGAATAAAACACATGCATAATATAGATAATCCTCCATTAAACAAACATTAATCAAAGTGCATATTCCCCCGGTCACCTTCTGGAGATACTATGGTAGGATTAATGGAAGTCTTTATGAAAAGATAAGGAAAAATAAAACTGCTGAATTTTAATCTTCAAAATTTAATTCCACTAAAAGAAAGCATCTCTTCTCATACTCACACTACACACACCCACAGACACAGCTTAATAGCTGAACAGGATTAGCACAAAAACAAAGGATGTAGAAGGAATCTAGTTTAAGTGATAAATGAAGGCTATAATCGCTGCATAATAATTACAATCAAATACACTATGGCAAATAGGTCGGACAACCAAATACAGTGAATTAAAACAGAGCCCAACACCATGGACACATTTTAGCTAGTGATTCCTAGCAGACCCTGGCTTGCTAAGTTGTAGGCAATTGTGTTGTCTGTCTGCTGCGTGCTTAAGCTGACTCCTCCTGACCTCCTTTGGAGCAACCGGCAAATGTTCTCCAGTGATGATGACAACTTGTACTGGGAGGATAAGGAAGACTCAAACCAGTGCTCTGCTTGGGAGTAGTAAACCCAACAATCAGCACACAAATACTTGCTGACCAGTGAGTACATAACTGAACTAGTCAAGCTGCTTCTCGCCTTATTAGTATGCCATAGGAAACCGAGTGAGAAAACAGGTGAAAATACAAGGCACAGCATAGAAATCAATAGGGCAAAAGGCTTCGCTAGTTCCTTACAGAATCATTTCCTTCTTGGCCAGGCAGATGATTGTTGCAAAACATCATTACCAAAAGGAATAATAAAAAAAGAAATTATTCTGAGAAATAAATATTGACAATTCATTTCTGCAGTTCATTTTACCAAACAGCTTACAGCTTAGCAAGCTTTTCTTCCTCCCCTAAAGATCTAGTATTGTACTTGGCTAACATTTATTCCTGTGCTTGTCTATTAAATAGAGCCAAAATCAAAGGCTTCTTTCTTTGGTCTTCATCCGTATAAGATGGTAACGCAGGGTTAGTTTTTCTGCCACTAGGACGAAACAAATCATTGGATCAGAAGTGTCCTACTTTGGTTTTCTTTTCTGACTTATTAATGTTTCAGCAGGAAACATTCTTACCATGTTGTCTGAAGAAAAGAAAATATTTTAAAAGTTTACAGGGAAAATGCCGTCTACCTTGGAAATTCCAAGGCAGCCCAAACCTAGTGAGCAGTTGGCTTCTCAGGGAACCCACCAGGTAGCAACATGCAGGCAGGGGAAGCAAAATTAGAAGAATTAAATAACAAAAGGGAAAAAAAAAAAGAGGGGGCGGGTAGAAGATAGAACATATGTTTATATTAATTGAGACTAACTTGAAAATTACAAACTTGGGCAAGAGATAAATAGATACTCATGGAAGTTCTAATTCTGTATTTACAATTTTAACGTCTTTATGCACCCAATATGCCTGATCATTTCTATAAAAATATACTTTTCTATTGACCTAAAATACTGCTTTTCCTGCTATGCTTTCACCATTCGACTTATTTTCTGATATGCAAGAAGGGATACGAATAGTGCTTCCTAAACTCAAAACAAGACTTTCTTCCACAGAATAAATTTATATCAAAGGTTAATACAAATTTTTTACAGTGACAACATATACTTTTGCTTTATTTTCATCCACACTCTAACTTTCAAGACAGAAGATCTTCCCATTGTATAGATGCCAGGAGGCTACTTAAGGTTTCTGGGGATCTGTGCAAGTACTTTAGAAAGTCAGACCAGATAGTTTCCGTTTTGAATGGTACAGTCAGCCAGAAACTGGCTGCTTAGAAAGGTTGCATAAAAGATGTAAAGTGACAAGCATGAAAGAAAACTTCAAGGGAAGTCTTCCAGAGCCTAACATGCTCCATCACCAGGATTGCAATGAGTTAGAGCTTAAAGATGGAGTGGTATCAAACATCTAAGGAGAAATGCTAGCTAAGGCTTCGGTTTCATTCCTAATTTCAAATTTACACCCTCATTTTAATTTTAAATACTCTAAGAGTTAAAAGTGAACCTATAGTCTACAGGTTTTTAATAGCCGTAATTGTGAAGACAGAATTAAAACCAAACATTTTATTAGATCAGATACTTTAAAGTCGTTTGGGAGGAAAGCGGACTGCTGCTTAGACATAATCTTAGTTTCTTAAATTCAAATAAATTAAGATCTCCAGGCCACAAAAGCAAATATAAAAGACACATCTGGTCAAGAATTTAATTCAAAGGGAAACGAAAAAAAAAAGTCAGGAAAAAGTCATGGCCTGAACTTTAACGACTCCTACCTTACAACCAAAATTGTTACTGCAGCCAGCAATATTGATTTGTTTTCATTATGTGTATCTCAGATCACAAGGAATTTATAAGGTTGTTTTATAAATTCTTAATACAAACTAGTGTATGCACAATCACTGTAAAAGCCAGGCTGTGCACATAATCAGCAGTGTTATACAAAGAGAAACTGTTCATTCAGGGTCACCGATGTCAGAATGCAAAGACTCCAATTAGATCTCTACTCACTTCGTGTGTTATTACAAGCTTTGAATATTTTCAGCCTGTTAAAATATAGACATTACTTTAACTGAGACACACTAAGTAATATCAGTTACCAAAAATCTTTGATTGATGATTCAAATTGCAGCAGAAGTCGCTTACATAGGAAAGATTCATGCATTTAAACAGAGTATTTACCCAAGGGAACTGCAGAGCAAACTATTACGGGGTCAAAGTTTAAGTTTTGGTACTGGAATTTTATGTTTAAGCATATCTTTTCCTTGCTTTCATTCATCCTAATGCACCTATGCCACATAATCCCTTTATGGAAGCTTAAAGCTTTGCATTTCTATAGAATCAAAATTCTGCTTGGCTTATCCCTGACTGTGGTATAGTAGTAGCAGTAGGGCTGCAACTTCTAAATTAACATTTTCTATCAATGTAATTTTATTATTATAAATCAGTAGTTTCTTATCTTCTTCATCACCTCTGCAGCAGATGTTTTAATTAGAAATAGAAATAAGAACAATATAAAAAAATGCAAAATTCGTAAATATAGCTTGTCTCATGACTTGACATTCACTAGACTAAATCAAGTCCAACGATAAGCAGCAAGGTACTGTCCACAGATACGTGTACATACAGCTGGGGAAGGGTGTTCCAATACACTGCTGTCAACTTACACTGCAACACACAGGAAAATTATAACTTTGAATTAGGATGTGCACTTATTTTAGAAACACCATGGCATTCTGATCTTACTTTTAAAAGGCACATCCTCTCACTCAGGTTTCTGCCAGTGTCATGAAACCGAAGTCTCTCACTG
>JAVSBS010019570.1:50000-60730 GCA_033124195.1 Coracias cyanogaster | reverse complement strand
AAAATAATTGAGAAGAGGTAAAATACTGCTAATTCCATTCTATATGTTGCAAAACGGAGGCAAGCAAGGCAAAAGAATTTGCCTGAGGTCATTCAGTATTCCATTGGAAGAGTCAGTGGAGCATCTCCTGAGTTGCAGTCTAGTGATTTATACACTACCCTATATTGAGTTTCTGTAGTTGGATCCTGTAGTTCTTTTTTTAGAAAATTACAGCCAGTATTCACGATGAGTAGATACAAAGTAGAAGTAGTATTGTATCAGCTATCAAGTAGGTTGATAACTGTATATTTACATTATTCTTCTAGGACTGGCTGAGGCTATTTTTTTTTTTTTTCTGTCATAAAATGGCAAATGTCCAGTACCTTGAAATAGATGCAATTAGAACAGAAATTAGTGTGAGTTTTTAACCAGGCAGCTTTAGAAAATAGTGGCTGTTAAGCTATGATGACTAAACAGTACTAGTTGTTCAACTCAGACAATTGATACAATATCCTAAAACTGTTTTAATTTGATATGTTGACTGAGGTATAACCATAAGCAATCTCCTAAATAGCTAGAATACTCTTCAGGTTTCCGTTAATTAAAGGGTAGATGTCTCTCATAGTTGTTGGTGACAAGTTTATTTCCATTTAGGATGTTCTGCAGTTTAGAGAGGCCTTTAACAATCCTGACAATCAAACAGGCAGTTGAAGAGCTATTTCCTAGTGTCACTTTCAGATCACTTGCTCTTCTAGCCATCTGAGGGATCACAAAATACTCTTTCACCTTGTGTAGGATCACTGCCAGCTGCCTGACTGGTTGTAGAGGAACATGCATCCATTTGACCAACTTGTGCTAACATCCAGGAGAAACTGGATCACAGAGATAAAAGTAAGTTAATAATTGGCAGAATAGATTCATATAATCGCTGAGGAAAGAGAACATCAGTAAAAAACTTATTATATCTAATGCTGAGTCTGCATGGGTGGCCTTCCAGTCATAAGCGTGACAGTATTTAATATTTATTCCAATACACCTTTTAATTTCAATTATTTTTTGGGAACTTTTTAGATTTCCATTAGGGAAACTTAAGGAATTTGCTTCTCTCCATGCATTCGTCTTTTCATAGCCTGAAAGGAACTGTACTGTAATCAAAGCTGTAATTTCCTATTTAAATATATATCTGATTTTCTCCAAAATTATGGCATATTTTGTCAAATGAAAATAGTGGGTAACATCAAACTAGGTCTCAGCCCATAGCACTGTTTTAATCAGGCTTTAAAATGTTCAAAAAATTGTTCTATTTGAAAATTTTGACTTGGAAAAAGAAACATAATACCAAGTAGTAATGAAGGCCCAACCCAATCAACCTCACTGAAGTCATCAACCCAGTGGCTAATGATGCTCATGAATTCACAGAGCCTGATTAAAGTTACAAAGTGTTGTTTTAATGACCTTATGCAAGCAATTGGCAATTCTCCACAGTTGAGGTGAATACTGTGTGCGTATTTCAGGAAGTAGATACATGCTGATATTTTAATAAAGCATAGTAAAATCTGTCAAATAATAGTGTGTATAAGCCCAAATACAGATGGCAGTTCTCAAAAGCTCATATATTATTTCTTGGGGGTACTGGGTGTACAAATACCAGAGTTTACTTTGAAGAAGAACATCCTCTAAATGCAAAGAACATCCACTGATATTATTAGATTTATTTGTTTATTTGGATATCCATAGTTTATATTGCATTCTGTGAGATGTAAAATGATTAATGTTGTGAACAACCCTTTAATTTGGAAGGTATCACTCACATGGGTTTAAAACACTGGGGTCCTAATTTTTGGCATTACGCTCTTTCCTTGGAGCCTGCTGTTGGATTGAAATCTGTTGTTTGGTGCCATACAGTGACTACTGGGTTATCCAGTTGTATGCTGGTGATTCATATCTAACATTATGCTACTTCCTTTTTCTTTGTTTTAAATCACACTTAAAATTATGAATAAAGCTACTTCAGGCTTTCTTATATGTTCCACTCCAGTTGAAGTGAAACATCTCCTTTGGTGCCAGGACATTGTAGACATTTAAATGAGCATAGTTCCTCTGAAATCGTCAGTCATTCCAGTGTATCAGAGCTCTGGATTGGGTCCCTGGTTTCAGAAGTTTAACAGACTTTTTTTAAATAAGGAGAAAGGAAAAGGATGACAGACAAAAGATTTAAGAAAAATAAAATAGCACTTTATCTAGTCAAAAGCATATAGGCCAATAAAGCGAACTACAGCTGTCAAAGGAAATAAAGCAAGGATTCTGTAATTTAACCTGTTTGCTTAACAGTACTTTTTGGACCAGCCCTTGTGCTGTTGTAAAGTGGCACAAGAATATGAATACCAGTGGAGATTTGCTGATTGTACCCACTGAGAATCTGGTCATTATTTAAAATAATGGTTGTATCAGACATTCCTCTGTTTATTTCAATAAGCAATCCACTTCTGAATTAAAAGGCTCTCAGAGTGTTGTCATAAAATCATGCCACTTATAGCACAGGGTTACTGTTGAACCAAGGCATCTCTGAATTGTGAAACTTTTCCCACTTGCGTTTCTAACGTAATTTGCTATGGTTAATGTTCTAAGTGCTAGCTATAAAAAAATTCTATTTGTTCTATCTTTTGGGTCAGTCACCACTTGGGTGTTTATGAAAGGATCAATACTGTCCAAAAGGATCTGGTAGGGAGTAGATTTGAATCACAAAAGTGATTATGTTATTTTACTTTGGAAAGTCTTTTTTCAGTACCCTTTTCCATATAAAAAAGGTAAAATCCTATGTAAATACTACGTGTTTTTCCTGTAATGAATGTTCCTTTCATTCTGCATTTCTGTATAATATTAGAAATTGTGTTTTTATTAGAAGAGGCACTGGATGGAAGCCAACAATTTTTTCTTTTAACTTGATATTTTGGGCTCTGATCTTTGTTAAAACTACAATGGCATGTATCTAGTACAGTCAGAGGTCATTTCTATAGCTACTACCATTTCCTATCATTTCTGGGGAATGTTTGTTTTCAAAACAAAGAATTGGGTTAAAGCTTAAGTATTGTATTTCAGAACATATTTCAAACTGAAATTAAGAATGCTAAAACCTTTCCTTTAAAGGTCAGATGATATTTATTATTATTATAAAAATGATCTGTGATTTATGAATTTAACTTCTCGTAAACCTCCTTTGTAACAGAATATGCAGTCAGAAGCTTAACATTACATTGTTTTCCTTTGACAACGTATCCACGAGACCACTGCAGCTGTTCCTTTACTCACAATAGCAGATTAATTAACACAATCATATGCTGTTGGCTCCTACTCAATGAGTAGGTCTGCAGTGGGATAGATAGGTAAATCCTTTAAATGTGTATGAGATAAAGGATATACTATAGTAGTTTCATAACTAGCCAGTTTTGCTTCTGACTAGTCAGCCCTATCAGCAATGGTTCACTGACTACAGAAGCTGTGAGCTTACATTTCAAAGGCAGCCACACCTATTACAGAGCAATAATGCCTGAATCATTGCAAAACTCAAATATGTAAAAGCAGAGGAACACTTGGAAATCACCATATTCTGCTAAAATAACAGGCAGTCTGCAAGCATTTTGATTTTATAGAGTAACTAGGAAAAAAGAAAGGGCATTTTTGCCGCTTGCTTCATTTATTAAAAAAAAAAGTTCAATCATTGCTTTCCTTAAATATCTTAATCTGGTCATTATTCACTTTTTACCCACTGTGTATTAGAAATACTTGTAAGCAGCGGCCATGGCATCAGTTTTAAGCACCAAAAGAATTTTTCATCCATTTCTCTGTGTGTGCTAATGAACATGTGAGCAGCTAAATCTCCTTTTCCTAAACAAACAGTCATCAGCAGCATGTAAGTATTTATTTGGCAACTTTAGCTGACATTTTAGTGGATGCTAAAACCTTTGTTACCAGTAATATAACTCCTTTTTTCTTTCTTTCTTTGTTTTGGGGATTTTTTTGGTGGGTTTTTTTTTTTTTTTTTTACTTTAAAGAGAAACATACCCTTTTGGGGAAGGAGGATAAGCAGCAAGTTAAAAAAATTCCTTCAGACTTTTCACTAAAATCCTTTAGGAAAAATAATCGTGTGCTTTGTTACATCATTTGCACAAGAACTGAGAGCACAGTGAACTACTACATTAAAATTGTCTCATTTAAGGGACAAAGAAAATTCCTTGTGAGACCTCTTTTCTGAAAAAAAAAAACAAACAAAAAACAGTCACTAGCTTAATATCATCGAGGCCCTGTCTTGTCCATGTTTTACTGCAGTTGAAGTTACGTGCTTTTACATATTCTATGAGTTTTATGTAATGGTATAACTGTATATAATTTGATCACAATACAATAGAAAGTAAGGAGCATGACTTGACTTTGATGGAGGGCTTCCCTTGCATAGAAACAGCAGCATCAGACCTGCAGAGGGAAGAAAACAAATTTGAAATCTTTTTGTGCAACACAGTTGTTGAAAAATAAACGATGTGTAATAGCATTCAGCTTTATATCTGGAGTTCTTCCGAGTACCCAAAGCCACTATTTTTGGAGAGGAAGAAACAGAGCTCTTGAGCTGGCTCCAGTTCCATCAAAGACAACAGCAGGGAGATTTTTGTAGAGGCAAGTTGGATAGAAAATTTCCTTAACTTCTCCAGAGTGCTACTTCTCCTTGCTCCCTAATGCTGAAAGCAAAACATGCTATCAAGTCTTTCACTGTTAGTTTCCCTGTCAAAAGTAACCATAAGAAAAGCTTCTGCTGCCTTCAGCTTTCTCATTTCCCAGAATGGAAAATACTTCCATCAGACACCTGAGTAGATGGCTGCAGCATATTCTCCTCCAGGCTGCCTGACAAGGCCCTTGAGAAGGTGGAGGTAGAGCAAACAAATGAGGAGGCTCCCAGATCAGTGTTAAGAGAGCACATTGAGTGAGACTGACAGATGATAAAGTTAGTTTGTGCCACAAAAGCTTGGTACTAGTGATGCTGAACTTAATTCATCAAGGCATCTAGATGATGTACAACTGCAAGATGTAGTAGTACTACCCTACAAAATCCAGAGGGTTTATTACATTATTTAAATAGGAAGAGAAGGTCCAGGAATTTTAGTCAAGAGTATTACTCAACAGGTGATAGACTTTCACACCCATACTAATGGTAAATACATGATACATTTCCCACGATATATATATGTGTTATTAGATTCATTGTACAGATGAGTAGCTGAAAGCAAATGAAGTAGCTGCAAGTAGGCAGCTTTTCTGAAAATCAGTCACTTTTAACCACCCTGCCTAAAGTCTCAGGCTTATTTCACTACATTGTTGGATCTAGAGTAAACGTCTTGACTTTTGATCAAAGAAACAAAAGGCATTATTTTTATATAGTGTCAGTGCTGGGAACTGCGCTCAGGTGTGTTGTGATTTACAGTTCCCCGTGGACTTCTCCAGTGCTATGAGACACAGGTGCTACAGGAGTTTTTTGAGCAGCCTAAGGAACATGTTTGGCCACTTGTCAGACTAAAGACCATGCCCTGCCTTTCTCTGAAGGAGAATTTTCCTTAATTTAGTTTGTGTAATTACATTCTTTAAGCCTAAATTGTCCATGCAGTTTCAATATGGTATCATTTTCCTTATTCTGTTGTTGCTTTCTGTCCCTATGACAGGCAAAGAGGTGCCTGTGTAAACAGACCTGCTACAGCCTCTGTTGGACTTTGCATTCTATTAAGATAAAAGTGTTTGAATTTAGATGATAAATATTAAGCCCTTTGTGAATCTGAAGACAGACTCAAAAGCTCTCTACCTTCTGTCTTCCCAACCCAAATTTAGGGTATGAAAAACTTTCTCTTTCAGTAGATTGTGCTTGTCCTGACAAGTAGTTTTTGCATTTTAAGGGTCTTTCTGAATTTGTTACAGATTCCTGTTTCCCAGGACTTGCAGGGAAATAGTTGTAAATGTCTTTTCCTGTTCCATGATGCAACAGCAATGTTTTGTGGAGCTCTTATTGAAAAATGCAGACCACTGGCAATGGATGGAGCTTCCTGGCACTGAGAATTGCTGTAAGAGAGGTTCCTTGAGAAGTGTTTGAGAACACAGGGGTACTTGATAAAAGCAAGCAAATGGACAGCTGAGAAAACAAGGTTGTGCAGGTTCATCAGTTTGTACCTGCACAACAAACTGTGAATAAGGACTGTATTTTTTATTTTAAAATAACATGTTTATTTTTGTCAAATTTGCTCTGAAATTACAAATATTTCATTCAGTGTAACTTTGCAAGTGTCTTGCAATATGCATTTCTTTTCAATCTATGTACAGAATAACACAGTAATATTGATTTGTGTGATAGCTTCTATCTGTGGTGTTTGTCTTTCAGTCTCTCAGGTCATCTGTGCTGAAAGGAGTCGAACATATGGCTTTAAATATTTTGGTTTACTGTGGACTGCTTCAAGGTAGTTGATGTCATGGGGATGGGATAGGATCAGGAGTAAAGTGAAATGAGATTCTTTCTTCTACAAACTTTCCTGCAATCCTAGGCAGGTGATTTTGTCTTTATGTGCTCCAGCTTCTGCTGTTCTAAAATACAGATGAGCTTTCTTTGTTGAACGCATTGAGATCTGTGGATAAACATTTGTGCACAAAAGCTAAATGGTGGTGTTGCAGTGGTTTGTGGTGTGCTGAGCTTAGTGAAACTGAGCCGAGCCCCACCCCTCTGGTTTTAATATTTAAACAGGATAGTTGACGATTTCCATTTCAAACTGCATCCAAATAGTATTCTTCAACTTTGTGGCAGATGAAGTAGTTCACGCTTTATCGTCCGTTACCAAAACTTCAATTAACAGTAAGTTCATACTGGGGATAATATCTTGTGTACAGTCTGGTTTTGGTAGGTTGGTTTTTTTTTCTCTTTAACAGTTATCAGAAGACCTTGAGTATGCAAACCTTTCAGGATTGTTTAGGCCTTTGGATAAGGAAAGTTAAGCTTTTTAATTTTACTGACCTAAAGCAATTCTCATGTACTCTCCTTTTAAATTACGAGGATTTTTATTTAGTTATGAATTAGAGGACTGCCCAGAAAACCCAGAAATGCCACTAAAATAAACATGGTGGTATCTGTACTTTGAAAAATTCTCCATTTTCTTCAGATACTAACTGTAACCTCCAGCACTGGAAGGTGTGTCACATAAAACCACATTTCTTTAGAAATGTATGGTTAGGCATTTTAAAAAGCTGACTGTCAGAAGTTGAGTCATCAGTGGCAAATGGTTAGATTCCCACAAAAAGGAAGCTTAGCCTCTAACAGGGACCTTTATAGTAAACTAGCATTTTATCACACCATTTGGAAGGTGCAGGACAGACTTGTGTTGCTTTACAGGTCTGTCCTTCACCACAGCAGCACGGTGTTGTCTGCGGCAGAATTATTTCACAGGTACATTGAGTTCAGTGCTTCTGTGTTTGCTATAATGGATATCTTAAAAAGTAAACAAAGAATTTATTTCCTTCACATTATTTTTTTTCCTAAAACTAAATATTAAAGTTGTTTTTTGGGAAAAAAAACAAACCAAACAACACTATTAAATATGAGATAGTGTAGATTGGGAACAACTGCTTTGAGTTTAACTTCAGTAATTGAGCTAGAGGTTTGTTGCTTGCTCTGCTGCTGAGAAAGAATTTGTGCCTGAAAAGCATTCCTGCATTTCAGGTTACATTAGTTGTTTTAATATCAGTTAAGTTTTAATATAAACTGTTACTTCTTGCAAATTCTGCTGTGCTTATGTCCTTAGATCATCATAGCTGTAACAGCATTATTACTATAAAATATAGTAGAGAATTACAGTAAAAATTACTGAAACATATTCTACTCTTAAAATTGGATGTGGTTACTATTGACATCAGCATTAAAAGGCCAAGCTGAGGAAGATACCATTAGTGACACAGAGGAACATTATGCCTTTTTTCATAGTGTGTTACTAGTGAGGCATGCCTTGTACATGTTTCCCCAAAGAGTCCAAAATTTTCGCGTTACTTCCATTCCCAGCTTCTGTGTTCTGAAAACCCTGCTGTGTTTAACCTGGGGACTCTTTCACAACTCACGAAGCACATGAGTTTCCCAAAATCATATCCTAGTTTCGCTGAGCTCTAAGCAAAAATGCAGCTTAAACACTGTTTTGGGTTGTGACTGGACCATGAAAAGCACCATCCAGTTCTCAGAGACGGAAAACTCGGTTCCCTTCCCATTCTAGTACTATGCTAAAAAATGGGCTAGTGTTAAGTATCTGAGCTTGGACAGCTTTGAAATGAGGAGGTGGTGGAGATGACATAGTAACTTTGAAGTACTAGAAGGATTTTCTGTGTCTGGTGGTCCAGGTTGTGAATGAGCTATGCCTGCTGCTCTTCCTGAATGTATCTGGAAGAAGTTATACTCCCAACAGCCAGGCAAGACAAAAATTTGATTTGACAATTAATCTCAGACTTGTTCTTTATTGCTGGAGGTCAAGGCTGTAGGGCTTCAGCATCAGCTATGATTTTTACTTTAATATAGTTTTTGTTACAACTTAAGTGCTACTTAAATACATAGGCTTTTTCTTAATGGTTTTGTTAATAGGTTGGTATTTGAAATACAGACAAATATACACTTTACTGGAAGTAAACGTATCTGTAGTGTTAGATAGGGGACTGATAAGATAAACGTCAGTTTTTTCCCCATGCAAGGTACATGGTTGTAGGGACTGTAAAACTCATACGGGATACATAATGAAAATTAGCAAAATGGCCATTCGCTTGCTCGATGCAGAAGAGTAATTTTTGGCTAGATATTTTGGCATTTTACATTAGTTTTTCAATCTTGGTATGTGAACAGGAAACTATTTGATATAGGCCATTGAAAAAAAATGTTTGCATCCAACAGTCTTGCAGAGTGCCACAGAGAAGAGCAGTGTAAATCTGGGGCTTGATGTGCTATACTGCATGGGGGTGTACAGTACATCCTCCAAAAGAGTTTTGTTCAGGTTTCTTAATGGGATTTCATAGGGGTTTTTGTAGCATAATTTACAAATGAAATTGATCGCCTCAATGAAAGTCAGTGTCAAGTCTGGATTTGAAGTTGTTGTCTACTAGAATGAAATGGAGGCTCCCAAATTAACAGCTCTGATTGATTGTCTTCATAGTTTGGGATTGTTTTCCATGCAGACTCAGTGAAGTAAAAATGAATAAGCTACCCCATCATTATCAATGACAAGGTCTTTATTTGACTGTAATATTACAGGTGTTATCATAGGCTGAAGTGTCTTGTGCTGAGTGGTGCACAGGTCTAGTTCAGTTCTAGCTGTGTGATGAAAGACTGTCTTTGTTCTTTCAGTTCCAGTTTCTAACCCCAGAAAAACCTCTTTAGGCCACAGGCTAGGAAGGAGCCATAGAGGGATCAACAAGGCCATGATATACTAAGACAGTGCCAGGAGATGTTTCTTTATACTCAGAAATGAATGAGTAAGATGGTGTGGACTTAACGAGAATAACTGCATTTGTTTTATGGTGCTGGTACAGATTCCTGGACTTCTTAGAATTGCAGCAGGTAGGAAGTTAAAAGAAGATTAAACTAAGGGCCAGGAGCGTATTTCAAGAGATATATATATAGGTTTCATGGTTTTGAATCATCCCTTGACTCTTGGGCTTAACTCTGTCCTTAAGAAGGAAGACTGATGGGTGAGTACCATGCCAGGAAATAGGAAGGGTTCATCTCCAGGATTAATTTGTCCAAACTGATGCAAGTAATGCAGGTTTTGATCAGAGCTGTGAACGATATGAAAAGATATTTGGGAAATGCTTCTTAGCTGAAATTGTTAAAAAACTCAGTTCCATCTTCCTCATTGCTTGTGGATTTTCATTTTGTTATAATAGTGGTCGGCAACAGCTCAGAACTTGATTTGTCAAGACAAGTATGCTCTGCAAACAAATGATTACGTTCTATATGAAGGTGTTATCACTAAATCTGAAAATAAAATATTACAGGCAGAAATTATAAGTAGAAGTTTATAAAACAAAGATATCCTTTGGCAGAATATGCTCTTATAATCAAGCTTTTAGCATACCATAGTTTAAAAAAAATAGAAACTTTGCCCACATATACACTAATAAAAATAAATCTGTTTCCGATTACTAACTATGCAGCACAGGTGCTTGTTTGTTACGAGAGAGGCATGTTCATTAATTTTCAGCTATGAAAAGTGCACTGTGCCATAAATATACAATTCAAAATGTACTGCTGATAAATGAATACACAGATTGTTAATGTGCCAGAGTAGGGTATTGGGCATAAAACACATGCCAAACAGGAGCACATTGGTGATGTGCTAATGCTTTTAAATCTGGGTTTAATGTAGGCACATAACCAGCTTTTTACATTATTGCACTAACTTTTACCAGAATTTAGGGCAATATCTATTTTATGGGACATTTTACTTTCTAGTATAATAATACTTTATACCTATATAGCACTATCATCCAGGGATCTCAAAGCACTTCACAAACATTAATTAACTAAGCCTGTCAAATAGGTAAACTGAGTTTTACAGCAGCTTGGTGGTTGTACTGGAAATAGAGCTCTGGAGTTCAGATTCCCTACTTCTTATCTATCTATTTATTTATTTATTTTCACCATTCACACCACACGAATATTCAGTTAGAATTTGTAAACTGTAGAAGTAGTTTTTTAAGGC
>JAVSBS010019570.1:0-45000 GCA_033124195.1 Coracias cyanogaster | reverse complement strand
ATACGTGACAGAATATATTTCTGTGCTGTTCTTCTCTAAAGAAAAATTGAAAGATAAGAGGCAGGAGATTCAAGTAACATCACAACATTTAGTTGTCAAGCTATGAATGGAAATTGCCATTATAAGGACTATGTATTTACTCTCATATTTCAAAAAAACTGTGCTGAAAGTGTGTTGAAGAAGACAAATTTCTTTTTTAAAAAATCAAGTAGAATCTTGGTAGATGAGCAGTGCTTCAGTGTAACTAAAACAAATATTAATTGAAAAGAACCTTGGAATATAGAGATGTATGGTTTTGTTTGGTGAACAGCACTCAGTGGAGCAGTACTGCAGGTGATGGTCTCTCCAGCGCTTCTTTTCTGGAATGCAGTTCCACTGATCTACAGCACTCATCGGCATCCTGTCCGGTGTCTCAGCTGCCTTTCCTAAGTTGCATCTTTCCATCGTTGTTTATTTTAAATACAAAATGTTAATCTCTGAATAAAAATGCAGTTTTATGGTAAAATTTGATATGATAGTGGTATAGTTACTGACTGTTAAGCAGTGACAGGTTTTGGTTGTCTACTCTTTATTAAAATGTTCCAGCATGTATCAGCAAGCTCCACTGCCCAGGAGTCAACAGGATATTTTTTTTGAAACAAGTATGTATGACTCTCGTGACAGGACACATATCTGTAGTGAGATATCATGGAATCTGTAGCCAGAAAAGAACCAGTAATAGTAAAATTGTTGAAAGTATTTCAGTTGCATTTGACCAGTTTATAGTGCCATTCACCTTTTCTCAACCCCATACATGACTTTGTCAGGTTGGCCAGTCCCACTGTAGACAGCTTTCAAATGTAATCAGTTGCAAGCCAGTTTGTTATGTACGAAATTCTGCGTGGGCTTGCCAGGCTGTTGGAGTGGCTCCCACTAGTACCATCCTGAAAAGGCATGGAAACGTGTCTCCACAAATGCAGTAGCCTGCATTCTCAGAGATTAAATGAATCTATTCACCAAGGTGGTCCTTATTGCATAGTGTCTCAATGTAGGCTAGTAATTGGCCAAAATTACAATATTAAGACTCTCTGACTTGCAGGGTAGGAGTTCAGCTCTAAGCAATTCGGTAGTTATCCTGATCCATTTGCTCACATTTTGTCAGATTCAGAGATTTATTTTGTACATATAATTCATAGGCTGTTTTGTCACAACAGAGCAAGGAAGTTTCTTCTCTGTACAAAGTGTTAGTGTCTGGTTAGGGTTTTCATCCTATATACTGCAGGTAATTTTACTACTGTTCAGAAAAGTGAAATTTTGGTGTAAAGCTGCTCTTCCTCCATATGCTGTGGGATTATTCAAGATGTACTTGTGAAACTTCTGTCTCTTCCAAGTATGACTCATGTCTGTCATCCTGTGGCTCTGAGAAGATGTGTTTTAAATAAGTATGTCCACTTTGAAAGATATGTGATGGCTGAGTCATTTTTTTTTTTTTAAGTCAGCATTACTTTGTAAGTGTCGGGTTTCCTCTATTCTCCTTCTCTGTAAAGATCATCTTTCCTGCATGTCTTACCTTTCTGAGATAAGATTTCCTTCGGTCAGCATTTAATGTCATGTGAGCATCATCAAGCTGGTAATTTCCTTTGGTGGATGTTGCTCGATGGTTACAGAGTGGTCATTGGTTCAGATGATGCTGATCAGAAATGGTGCAAAACATCATAAAGCCATTCGCAGTGATGGGAATCAAACAGCAGAGGGGAGGCTAAAAGGTTGTGCTTTGTTAGGAAGGTATTAAGTATCTGCTGCTGCTTTGGCATGTGTGAAGGAGCAGATAGATCTCTAGGAATCTGAAATAAGGAGGTTTTGCTACAGCATTACCTTTTCCTTGCTATCTGCTCTAAGATTCAATAAATTATTTTAAATATTGTGGTGCAGAAGGCTAATTTTAAGGATTGACTCTGTTCACTTTCTTCCTTCTTATCCTCAGCTGCTTACTGCTAAACACTTAGTTTTACATAAACAGCCTGTGAAATCATACTTACGGTAGTTCTATATGCTTTTGACAATCTTCAAGAGGATCAGTCAGTACTAAATGGACGTGACTGATTCCAAGTATTTTTATGCATTTGCAGGAGTGTGTTACAAATGCAGTCCTGGGATGGACTTCATTGCATCATTATCAGCAGATTTTTGCAGCCAGATGTGTTTCCTGTACCTTACCATACATGTATGAATATATGGGACCATCATTCAGATAATGGTCTGAATATTTCCAGAATGTTTTCTGAATTTCTGTTTTCCAGGATGGTCACTAGTCACAGGCATGGTGGAGAAGCTCACGAGAACATTTTGTCTGAATTTCTGATTACGTTCATGATGTAGAGGAGCAGTGGCTGCTGTGCTGGTAGCAGAAAGAGAGACAGACTAATTCCAGGGCAAGGCAGCTTTCAAAATCAAGTGAGCATCATGTGACTGTATGTGTATAATTTAAATGAAAAAGAAAAAAGCTAGAACTTCAGCGCAGCTTGTCTCTCCAGTATATGAGAAGTGAAGCAAATTAATACGGCCTTGAATACACTTTTTAATTTTTCAGCACTGTATTTTGCCAACTTTAGTTCACTCTGTTGACTATTCAGTCAGACCGTTTTTAAATTAAAAAGGAATACATGGTTGAATTATTTATTAAACAAAAGGTGCTTCCGTGCATGCAGACTACCTAGGTTTTGAATTTCTTTTACCACTGGAGTTGGAAGAAAGTGCATTGCTAATAAGTTAAGAGATGGAACAACTCTCCTTCTTCTAAAGTAAGTCTTCCTCTGTCTCAGAGGCAGACAGTAAGATAGCTTGTGTCTGTCCAGTCACAGAAGAATGCCCAATCTTCATCTCAACGTCTAACTTTGACCTTAGTGTGAAGTTGTTTCCTCAGTTTGGTAGGCTCCACAGAGACAAAATGTCATTAATTTCTGGTAGAGAAATGTGCTTGCAGATGATTTAGTTTAGATTATCTCCTAATTTAGATGTTCCTGATGGGCTAAAATATGTATTTGCTGGTGGATTAATGTGGAGGAACTGTAAAGAAGTGGAAGAAGGATTGCAAAAACTTTGGACCGTGTAACCATAAGCCTGTATGTCCCTCAAGGTTACCAGTTCATCTTAAGGGGGTGATAAATACTTTGTACAACTGCCTTTGCTTTGCTCAGTCCCCATTACTGCCTCTGTGTTGGTGTTCCAGATTTATGCATAGCCAGCGCTTCTTATATTTTTGGAGGAATGTGGATTCTGAGTGCCTGATCTTTTCTTGTCCCGTTCCCCAGAAGAAACAACTGCTATCTTCTGATTAGACCATCTGGACTTCAAATCCCTTTGGCCGATGGTCACAAGGAAAGCACTATCAGTCTGGAAAACTCGGCGAGGTTTTCTGTCAGTCTGGGAGCTGTGGTCTCCATAGTTTGCTTAGAACTTAGTGGGCTGTTTTACCTGATGTTCAAAGAGGAATTAGATCACTGAATCTGGGGGAACAGCTGTCCAAGAGGTTGATATTTCTCATCACTGATATGGGACTTGATGACTATCTCAGATTATAGTGATACATGTGCGATGTGCTGCAAAAGGCTGGCCATGGCAGCAAAGAGGCTTTAGAGGAAGGTTGGTAAGACCTGCCAGGACTCTGAAGAGCTCCCAGTCACACCAATGTGTGGGAGGGTGGTTGGGAGCCTATAGCTTTCCTGTGGAAGGAAAGCAGTGAGCAGTAGCAAGTGGCTGGGCACACCCCGGCTTTGATAGCTACAGATGGAGACCTAAAAGATTGCAGGGCCACAGTCCAACACCAGCACATGTAAAATAAGGCTCAGGATTTAGATAACTCTGTTCCAGCATACTGACGTGCATGGCCACAGTCCAACTCCAACACATGCAAAATTAGTTTCAGGATCATTCCAGCATACTGAAGCCTATGCCTAAACCAGTTATTGCCACAAGCTCAGCTAAATCAGAGGAGAGTGTTCAAAATAGTATTATTTTCTCTCTCTTTTTTTTTTTAAACCTGGATATTTCAGATGGAAAATGTTGCACATTCATAGTAGAAAAGGGAGACTAGATTATTGATAAAACAGCTCTGTAGACAGCTTTTCATATTTTTATACCCCACAAATAGAATGTTACAGTATCAGTGTACTTTAAGGCTATTTTGCAAAACATGGATACAGGTTGACCTGGTAATGTACTTTTTGAGATACGTCATTAGTATAAAAAAAATTAATGAGCCCATTCCTGTAACAGAATGTTTAAAGACCTCATGGTCTCAGTATGCCCACAATGCACTGTTAAACCAATGAGGGAAAAAAATACTGAACAGTTAAAGAATCCCTTCTCAAGATTAAAAGTAATGAATTTAATCAATATTTTTCCGTTATAGAAAAATTAATGTAATTAACATATTTTATTTATAGAAGACGGGTGTTAGTAAAATAGATTCAGCAGTTTAGAGTTGCTTATAAGTATTTCTTCAAGTGCAGCTCATTTTTTGTGAAATGGGGAAAGAAGTTGGAAATTATACTGAAGGGGCATGTACCAAAGAAGTTAAATGGGAGAAAAATTATTTACAGAGGTATTTGTATTAGTTCAAAGCAGTCATTTAGTTTAAAGCCAGCACTGGAAAGTAAAAAGTAAGAAAATACAGATACTGTAAAAGTCTATGCTATCATAGTCTGTCCAAATGTTGTAACACACACTGTGACATTATTCACTTTTTGGAGATTCTGTCAGCACCTGTGTAATCAGCAATCTGTGAATGGAATGACAGTCTTTAATTCTTTCTCATTTCGTTGAGGGGGAAATTAGTAATTTAGCTACCTGTACAGTTGTTTTTATGTGACAGATTCTATTGTTGGTTTCTTTCTTACTGGCATCTACAGAAAGATGCTCCTGCGACATTTTAAATAATTTACATTTTTCTGTATTAGAATGAATTTTTATAAAATCTGATGACCTGCTACTGGCACTTCTATGCTGATTTTGCTACCCTTTGATAAGATAATAATAATAATGAAAAAGGGTTTTCTTAATCAATAGTATGCAAAAACTTCTCCAATGATACCTGATGCCATGATTGCTACTTATAATGTAGGCAGGTCTGTGGTTCTGGCTTGAAAAAATTGTTTGTTTGGTTTTTTGGATTTGTTTAAGCCCAGCAATTTAGGGTGAAACTTGGCTAGTGTAGTTATTAAATATTTCCATAGAAGCACTCCAAAGATTTTTGAAAGATGTTAATGGATTTTGACAACTATATGGAGTTGGTTGTTCTTTTGTGCTTTTAAAACCTCTCAGACTCTGCATTGTTGGGCACATAGGAAGAACCTAGAAAAAACAGGTTCAATACCACTCCCTTCCACCCAGATTCATCATCTTTCTTACAGTTTACTGATGATGTTTTGGATTTTCCTTGTAATATAGCCTGTACACTGCACCAAATGGTTCTGTTTGTCCCATTATGTAGTTTAGGAACAAGGTAGAGGTCATAGTGAAGTACACCGTACCTGTTTGGATTTATAGATAAGTAGAGATGCTAACCTGTGGAAGAAACAAAGTATGGAAGCAAGAAGGCGGCAATATATATTCATTCACAGAAGTCCAGTTAACGGTTATTTTAGTTGATTAGCTAGCAACTTCATTTTCTCCCTCATGAAATTGCCTCCACAGATCCTTACTTCTGGAGCTTAATCAGCAGTAGCAATCCATCCCAGGAGTGGGAGATCAGGAGTACTTAATTAAAGAGGGACTGTAAGGCAACTCTCCCAAATTGGATATCTGATCTAGCCTTGGCATCAGGAGAGCAATGCTAGGTAAAAGTGTTTATCAAGCTCCATGTAGCCACTCTGCAAATCTCAGAGATGGGAATATGATGCAGACAGCCTGTAGAAGCTGCTATAACCTGAGTAGTATGGGCTTTAAGGCCATCTGGTACCTGAACACCTGCCTACAAATAACACATACAAATCCAAAAGATGGTCCAGTTGGATAACTTCTCTGTTTAGATTCCCCACTGGAATTTTCTCCAAAAGCAGTAAACAATCTGTATGAAGTGTGGAAAGACCTTGTCTTCTCTGGTCAGTAATCAAGTGCCCATTTCAAATTTAGGTGTCAAGATCAAAGCTAACAGAAGTAAGTAAAGGGTTTAGGTAAGAAAACTAGTGAAACAGGCTTACATGAGAATCACAGACTGCTGTTGGCATGAATGTTTGGTGAAATCCAGAATATTCTATGTTTATTTTAAGAAAAGGAGGATAAAACCATGGAAAGAGTATTGTATGGAAGGTTTGGGTGCTAACATTGCTATCAGAAGTATAAATGAACACCACAGTAAATTGTGAGGATAGATGACAAAGAACGTTGGCAAAATACCAATGACAGTATGCACCATAAGTACGTATTTAAGCCCAGCATTGTTGATCCAACGAGGAAGTATCTGCTTTGCTTGTGAAGATACATGTTCTGAACAGAGAAGTACAGTCAAGTGGTCTGGCAACTCAGATGTGCGCCATCGTTCTGATAAATGACAAAGTATATCCTCTTCTGAAGCATCCACTTTTCCTGTGGAAAGAATATACAAGCGTAGTGGGATTTCATGAACCTCATCTGGCAAACTCAGTGATTTGGGATCTGAAGTGCTTTGGTATATTCAGGCAAATTAAGGAAATGGGATTTCAAAGTCATGACTTTACAGGAGCAGAACTGAAAAGCCAGTGAAGGAGTTGGATGGTGGATGGAAGAGTCTTTCATGTGGACTTTAGGAAAGAAGATAGCAGGATTTTGAAACAAACGAGCAAAAATACCATTAGAGGGAACAATGTAGTGATCTGTGGTCATTTGCTGCAAACTCAGCTCTCATTAGGTAGCTGGAGGTTCCAGAATCTAGTGGTGATACCATAAAAGCGAAGACTAAACAAAGACAGAGCACTCTCTTGGTCATGCTTCCCGTATTTCTGATGTCTGTTGCTTTCATTGAAGGACTGTGCACAAGTCTGACTGCATAAAGTACAACTTATACCTTTTAATTATACCATTTGTGCATGTGCATGTTCATGTGATTTTGGAATGGCCTTAAAAGTCATGAGCACTGGAAGAAGATGAAGAAATTCAATATGTCTGCGTGTGCATATATGAAAAAAAGTTTTTCATCCCTCTTTTCAGCTTCATTTTGATCAAAGCTAATCTTTCAATAATGTGCTAAGGTCCTGATTCAAATCTAAGTGTTGAAGTTTCACTGAATTGTGTACGGCTGGAAAGGTGTACAGGAGCAAGGTTAAAGTTTTAAGCTTACTTTCTTCTCATGCTGATCTAAGAATATGTGTGATGTTTTGCAGGATAATGATGTTTAACTGTAATCTTCCTGGGACATAGACTGCGTTCCACTGATTTTGTAAACAGAACTCAGAATTACCGATTAATAAAATAATAAATACAGAAAATGAACTATTTTGTGTTTTATTAACAATTTGCATTTCATACAGTATTTCATTTTAAACAAGTATAAAATCATAGCCTCAAATGGTAAGATGTAATTGCTGATCATGTATCTCTTTGTTGCAGACACTTTTATAAAAGTGTATGTATTATGTATGATGTGACCTTCAAATGTCATGAATGCGTTGTGCAATAAACTGTCAATATTTGTGGCTATAAGGTACTAGATGACTTTTACAATAATTGGAACAGCTTTATTAAAAGCTTGGATCACTCAGCTGGTTAAAGAGAAAGACACAGGCCAATGTTCATCTGGGAGTTTCCTTCTGCCAACTGTTAAATGAAAGATACTGTAAGGTGCTTAAGACGTCTTCTTTCTTTAAAAAAAAATACAGTTAAAAAGGTCTCATGGAAAACATAATCTCTCAAAATAATATTTTTTTTCAATATGCTTAATTTTCAGTCCAAACTGACTTCTGTAAGTTAATGGCAAGTAACCAACGCTGGTTTTTAAGTACTACATCTGATTTTCTCTGTCATTTGGTCACAATTTTTCAGTCAAATCAGGCAGCTAAAATATTGTACTCGGAAATTTTGTTTGAACTTTGATAATCTTAAAAGGTTCTAAAGTTTTAGAACAATTTAGAAAAGTAAGACTAAGAACTCCAAACCAAAAACTCTGTAGGGAATTTGATTAAAATGAAAAAAGAGGATAAGAAACATTTTGTGGTAAACAAAAGCTTGGTTTTGTCTGTCTGTTGATGTCTCTGTGCTGTATATTCAGCCTCTTGCATGTTTCTCAGATATAACCAACATGTGTATACATGCAGTATTGTCGTGCAAAGTGTTTTGCACCCATGGGGTGTGAAAACCACCTATCTTCAAAGTGTTTCATGTGCTCCAGGTATGGGCCTAAGGTGTGTGTGATGCCCTCAAGTCACCAGCCCAGCAGTTGCTAAGAAATTGCTTAGAACATTTTGGCTCCCTTCTTCTTGTGCTTGAAATAACGCCAGGATAGGTCCCCTGTAGCCTGAGGTACGGGCTGTGACTGCCATTTGCCCATTTCTAAATGTTGCAAGTTTTCCCTCCTATAAATTGTTATGAGCATTTTACTTCAGTTTCATGTTGATTCTATTTTAAAAGTAGATGTGGATTGTATTTTAAATATGCTAGTGCTCTCATTGGTAGCAGAGGCGCAGCAGTTTGTGCCTTTTGTTTGCCTGTTAGGTCAGAGAGCTGAGTGGGAAGTCTGATGTCAGAAGCAGTATCTTTTTATTTACCAGTGGAACCCTTGGTGTAATCTCTGTTTCTAACAATACAAACAATGTGAATGCTGCTTTCTCACTAGTAGGCCTCCTTTCCAGTTCTCTTCTAAAATAGCTTTCTGTTTAAACAAATTCTCTGCCAATCCATATTAATGCCTGAAAGTTTAAGATTCCCATGTATGGTCATTATAAAACCTAAATCCTTGAAGAAACAATAGAGACAGCATGTTGTTCCTGACCTAAGACATTAGTAACTCTTTCCGGAGGCCTAAAATATAACTGTAATATTTTGTAATATTAGACTTTTTCATTTTAAGCAATGAACTTCACTGGCAAAAAAGTGTAGTGACATCTGCTAATAAGATTCTAATTTCAAATTATGAGCACTGGACCAGATTCTGTTCTCATTTACATTGAAGCATACTAATTGAAGCTACTTCCAGTAGCTAGAAAAGTTTGCTTAATTATGTATCCCTAATTATATTTCTATTTTCCACTATTTTCAGTATTATTAAAGCTAAGGAATAGGCAAGATAGGTAAAGCATGTTTTCCCAGAAACTTTGTGTATCCTGCGCTGCTTCCTGGGGAATGAGTTGGTCAAGTCCAGGTATACTTGCATAAAGGTGGCAGCAGTGATAGGATTAACACACTGGATATCTTCTATCTCCCTTCCTGACATTAGATTCAGGATATATTTTTCCCTGTCACAAGGTGGGCTAATCTGGGTGGTTTATAGGTCATAAAAAATAACCGTGGTCACTACCACTTCTCGTTGCACCAGTTTCATTAACTTTATAGGCAGTTCTAAAGAACTACAAATGTTGAGAAATTCCAGCTGACTTCACTGATAATTTAGTGTATGTGAGGACTGCAATTTAGCTCCTTTGAACATGAAAGTACCTCTTTGTGAATCTCTGCACTTTTACATCTATACAGCAAATAAGTACTCTGGTAAAATTTATGGGACATGTATGTAGATGCTCCTCTGAAGGTGTGGCTGCTAACAAGACTGAAGTCAGTGCTGCTACCTCTTTTACAGAAGCACTCAATCCTTTTCTAATCATGTTTATGGACTCACTGCAGACAGGTAGACCAGTCATACAGACATATATGGAAATTTCAAATAATTCTTTTCCTTTTGCTCTTCATATGGCTGGCTAGATACCTTCTGCTTTGAGTACACAGATTCACTATCCACCTAAGTTTGTCTTTTCTTTTCTAGAAATACCCACTGAAATTGGCATTGTACCTCTGTAGCTTCTCCATCCATTTGCTGGGGGGACTGCCAGCTGAGGCAGTGGCTTATTTCTGGGTGGATCATTTCTGATACCTCCTAAGATACCTGCTGTAAAAAAGGATTTGCTGGTGTGTTTCTTACTTTCTTTTAACCTGCTACTGTAGAAGTGCTTCTGGCTCGAAAGCGTTTATTGAGATTATCTGGCTCCTTTCTGGGTACTGTGGAGGTGTGAAAGCAGCATGCAGCACTACATGGGCCATCTCCATGCTAAGTGAGGAGTGGTGCCTTTTTGTTCCTCCTCTCCTGAGGATTTGAATTTTAATTTCAGTCTGTGTTGCAAATAGATTTGCTCACCTTTTGGTCAAATTGGCTCTTTGGTTATGCGGCTAATTGCCACCTTCTGATGTGGATGTTAAAGTGGACTTTCCTTGCATTTGTCCCATGAGAACATGCGAACAGTCAGTTATTAGTGTAGCTGAGGCATGGTACAGAAGAGATGTCCGTGTCATGCCACCCCAGAAGCTGCTTCATGGCTGAATTCCTCCGTGTACTGTGTCACAGAGCAGTGTCTGCCAGCCCAGCAGGTACAGCCTGCGTAGCAGCTGGAGGTCTCACGGCTGTTGCCTGCTCCACATACAGAAAGATCAGTTTCTTATGTAGAACTGAATGTTACTTTTTGCACTTCTGTCCATCGCTTTTGCTGTGAAGAGATGCTTTCAAGGTGAACAGAAAGCTCAGTGAAAGTAAATTCAGAGACAAGGCTTGAAAGCCTTACATCTAGAAGGTACATCTATACAATATTTTATACTCTGTTCTGTTATTTCCTGCACTTGAATCAGGAAAGGTTGGGATGGGCAGGAAGACATTCAGGACACAGACCTGCCTATAATGGAAGTAGATAGTAAAAAAAGCAGTCTAATCTCACGTGCATGAAGTGCACATCATGTAGACCACATAACTCAGTGAACCACAATGGCTGTAAGATAAGTAACTGTTCTCTTTCCTTCCTGATCTTTTATCCTCAGAACTGAGCAGCCCAAAACCCATAGTTAAAATCCCAAGTAAATCATAAATTAAATTAATTTTCTGGGGTTAATAGTAGTTCTGCAGGTCTGTAAAACATTACTAGAGTTTCACACAACAGAACTGAGAGTTTCTATTTAGGAAGGGGGTCTCAATAGCAGGAGAGGGGATATCAGAAGTGTAGATTATTAATTATTGCTAAAGCTGAAGATTTTTTATTCCCCATTTAGACTGTTGTTAGCATAGTCTGTATCCACTAGTTTGCTTCTTAATTTTTACCTTGCTGACCTGTTCTCCTTTTCCTGTGTCACTTTTTTTTCCCCTTCACTTTCCATAGAGTGAAGAGACTCGGTATAAAAAACCCTTGGCAGCAGAGTCAGAGAGACTTAAATGCATTTTAAAGTTAAGCACATTTTAAACTTAAGTGCCTTGACAAACAGGTACAATTTGCCAAAATGGGGCCCCAGTAAGAAGCTGGGTTAGCATTTGATGGGGAGAGTCGGCAGCCTTGAACATATCTTTTCATTGTTTGAAATAAAAGAACTTAGATGTAAAGCTGCTCATTCAGGTAGCGATGGCCTCCAGCACTTCGGTGGGCTTTGTAGGCAGAGGAATTAAAAAGAAAACCCCTCAGCCCAGATTTAAAGTCTTAAGAATGCTTTCACTGTGGGAAGAAAAATTCTTCAAGGTAAGGCCCCTGTTGGAGCAAAGCTTTCGGAGCTATCTACTGTATGTCTACTTAAATCTAAAAGAAAACTCTTCAGACCACCCACATCTTTCTTTGCTTCATTGTTGTTTTCAGTTTGCTTTTTCAGAGGGATTAGTGTAGAGTAAACTCCATCGTCTCTCTGCCTTGAAAAAATTCAATTTTGTGTAAAGTGAAAATTAGACTCTTAAATCTGCAAAGCGAGCTGTTTATCTTACAAATTTATTCTTTTTTATTGGGCCACACATATTCTAGATAGAAAGATAAAAGGCAAATGGATAACAGGCCATCATTTAGAGTGACATATAGCAAAACATAACTAGTAGACTTATTCAGTAAATTCCTCCTGAGTGGCTTGTTAGCTTTATCTATATATATATCTATAATGCTCATATACTATTTATTGAAAACCAAAATAAAATCCTGCAGTTTATCATTCATGCATTTTGCACTTCAGAAAAATCTTTTTGCACTCAGGAATTCAATTTTTCCCCAAGCAGCTTAAGACATTATTATATACAACTCTGAAGGGAAAAAAAGGCGGAAATCTAAACTCTTCAGGGAGATTGGAATTATAGACTAGCACCTATATAGGTTTTCCCGGACTCCTAAAGACAAAATAAACTCCTGCATTATGTTACTTTAGATACTTGTGAATAATTCAAGATGACAGTTACTAGCTTTCTAACTTAAATATTGTGCTTTAACTCTGCAGTCTAAGAACAATCAGAAAATGTTAAACAAGAATGTGATGTGAAAACTATCAGATTTTGCCTTTTGAAAACTAGCAATAGCTTGATTACATATCTGAATAAGATAAGCATTTATTTTTATATATGTATCTTTTTTAATCACTCTGTCATCTCCTTCTTTCAGCTTTAAGTGCAATAGTTTAGAGGGACTGTTTTATAATAAATAATGAAATACCTGCTAGTGTTAGCTTTTCCAGAAATGTGGTATTTGGGACTCTGCTACTGTGTGAATAGTTTTTATTAGAGCCGAATGTTTAAGTCTTTCTTATGTTCCATCACTTCCATTTAAAAGGCAGTGCTGTGTAAACTGCACTATGTTTCCTGACAGCATTAGTTACTTATCAAATGGGTAAAGACAGAACATTTATAGTCAGTAGTTCATGGTTGAAATAATCAAGACTCTGCATGCAGATTTTAGCTATATTCTTCCCACCTCAATGTGGTGATGTGTCCATGTGTGTTGCACCCCTGTGGCATGCCAGCAGTGTAAATCTGGTTCAGAATTTCAATATTTGTCATGGTACTTTTGGTGAAATGATGAATTGATATATATATATGTGATATTACATGACCCTGTAAGTACAGGATGATAGATGACTCTTGCATGGTTTGAATAATGACTTTTTAAAAATGTCCTACATTTTTGCAATTTCTATTTTAGTCTTTTGGAAGTTATTTACTTCATAGCCTACTTGGATAATAGCAGCTTATTGAAGATGGCTGGGAATGACTGCTTTATATCAGGAGAGAGACTCGTATTATGATGCAAAGAATAAATGTAGCTGTGAATATTGAAGGAGGAAACTCTGGAGCTATGGGTGAGAGGGAAAAGGAATTCCCACTCATCTTACCAATTTTTTTGTTGCCTTTCTGATGATACTAGGTTGTGAGTTGTAACTCCAGTGCTGAAAAGTTGTAGAAGGAAGTTGATTAGCTTTGTGTGTAGACATTGCCGCTGCTGTTGGACCCCCCATGCTTCACTGCAGTTCTGTTGTTTTGGGAGGTTTTAATACACTGATGCAAACTTTTTCCCTTGAAATGCATACAGATCTTCACAATACTTATAAATTAAATAGATTCAACAAAACAACAATCTAAAACTTTTGGGGAAAAAATTAATAGGAACTAAGCAAAAGAAGAAATCAAACCAGCTGCTGACACAGCTGTTTCTTTTCTTGTATAAATCAGTTCAATATAAAGGTACCATATGCTGCTTAAAATGATGATAGGAAAGATGAAATAATTTAAGACAATAACAAGAAAATACATGAATTGTCAGCATTCTGTCAGATTTAAAGAATGAAATAGACAGGTGTAGTATTGACATGTTTAACTTTGTGTTGTGTTAGCAGTTTTAGTGAGAACAACTTCTGACATGTGCTGAAGTGATGTGAGAACATTTCTGTGTTGCAGACATTGGAGAAGAAGCTGGGAGATCTGTAGGAGTCCAGCAGCCAGCTTTACTGAGAGACAGGAGCCTTGGTTCTGCCATGAAAGACTGCCCATATTGTGGAAAAACTTTCAGAACATCACATCACTTAAAGGTCCACTTGAGAATACATACAGGTGAGAGAAACAAGTGAGTGGAGCACTGTCAACACATGCCATGTGGTGGGGGGGTTAACATAATATGTGGCTAGGAGCCTTAATTCCCACTTTAGATTTGGGCTCGTTAGTTGGAGAAAGTATTTTGAGAAAGATATATGACAGTCTTAAATAAAAGCACAAGGAATGTGTTGTTGGATAAAGACCACTTTAATAGAATCATCTTTTCCCAGTTGAGGTTATTTCTGTCTCCTTCCCTGCTTCATCACTGTTTCCTTCAATTACCCTTGTCCTTCAATAGGCATAAGCCTATTGGTTTCAGACTTAGTTATACTAACTGCTTCAAAGGCCTTCCTTAGCGTCTGCTTAGGGAGTCTGTGTGTTTTTCTCAGAGTTACTATTTTTGTTCCATTTAGCATGCTCATTTTTAACCTCTCACTGTTCATATGAATACATCAGCTTCACAAATCCACATTTTTTCATTAGAACTCACCTGACTTAGTACTTGTAAGTCGTAAAACTTACCATGTTTTGTGCCATGGTAAAACTTAGCGTGTTTATTTTAGTAAAAATTACAATTTTTTACCCTACAGAGACTTACCACTGGTGTGGATTTTCACTCTATTTTGGTATGTCTCTATTGGGTGGATTGCTCTCGGTACTGGTAAACTCTGACCACTCCCTTTAGGTTATAATACTTTGTTTGCTTAAACGTATATATGTGCATGGTAAGGGTCATGTAGAGACACAGCGTATGTTTAAAAAGATTTACTTTATCCATAATTAATATCCTCAGCTCCAGCTGACATCACTTGAAATTCTGCATATGACCAATAAATCTTAGGCATCATAGTAGGCAAAAAAAACCTGGAGGCAGGCAAAACTGGAGATTTAGGATACTTCTCTTTGGAAACAGACATAATGGTCACTGTCATTGTGGAGTCATTTTCTTAAACTATTTTAGAAATCAGAATTTTACTGCTATGTTTATATTAATAGGTAAAAAATTGCATGAAAAAATACTTCCCAGTTGTACCTCCTACTTGAAAAACTTCACTTTTAATTTTTGTTTCACTGAAGTACCACAGAAGCAGTATTTTCCTCCCTTCCCAAAATCAGGAGTCATGTCTCTCCTATATGCTTGAGCAGATGTAATTAAGACTTAATGTTGGGTTTGCAATGTGAGGCCTGATTTTGAAAAATTGAAAATGAAGGATGAGAACTGTTTAAAGAAAAAAAAAAAAAAATTGTTGAGATGGGGACGTTTGTTTATTGTCTTTTTATTCTTCTTTCTTTGAATTGTGGAGTAGAAGTATAACACACTAGTTTAATTTGAATTTCAAAATTTGGCACCCTAACGTAGTTTTGCCTGACTGGATGGCAACTGTTTGGGTCAGGGATATTTTTAACGTGTGTTGAACTTTTTGTTTGTTTTTTTTTAAAAAAAAAGAGAAGCACAGTGAAAACCCTATTTATGTGCTCTCTAATATAGTAAAAGTAAATAAATGGTATTTATTTTATTGGAAAATAATCTTGTAACCATGAGGTTTAAACAGTTTGACATTTTTACTATTGGAGATGCACAGAAAAAATTTTTAAAATAACCTGAGAATACCCATCTCTCCCTTTTGCTTTATATATAGTGGTCATTTTGTTCTTATTTTAAACGTGGCATACATTTGATATTTGTGGCTTAGAACTAATGGAGAGTAAATTAATTTCAATGGAAATATTCCATAAAACTCACATATTAAAACTGACTAAACAAAATTAAAACCAGGAAAAATAAACCATGTATAAAAAAAACCCCCAACAACAGAGAAAACATCATACAGACTTTTGAAACAACATTTGCAATATATTTTGAAGTTATAATTTAAAAATAAATAAAGATCAATTTCCATTAGATTGAGAACAAAGTATTTGGAAATAATGACAAGAGTGTGTTTAAATGAAGCAATGTTTAACATATTGGAAATAATCCTAATAAATATTATAAAAATGTGAATTGGCAAATTACTAGAGTTATTAAATAAAAATTAAGTTGCTTTGCAGTAAATGGAAATGATGTAATAGATACCAGTTATTAAACAAATATTGGTTAGCTCATACTTATCAGGGACAGTTTCCTGCCTTTTATGTCACACTCTGTCTTTATTATATGCCTGGATCATATAACTGACTGATAAAAAACACTTTACTGTGTTTCTCCACTACATTAACTCAATTACTGTTCTTGTGCTCACAGCACCTGTTTGTTAGAGATGAGCTCAAGCAGTTCAGCAGAAGTCAGGTTCCTTTGAACATCTGTGTGTTTGGAGGCACGCGAGTAGGTTGGTTTGGCACGCATGCCAAGACAAGATCTAATGTCTGATCCAGCCAGGAGGTGCTTCTGTGGCAACTGGCCCCCCAAAAGCTAAAGAAGCCATTTAAGCCTCCACAAGGGGAGGAGGCTGTGCTCTGTTTTATAAGAAATAGCTAGTGGGTCGGGCTGCTGCTTTTTTCTGTGGCTATTTCATGGTTGCAACCTTCTCCACACCAAGTCTCACTTTCTGTGTAGTATCATATTATAAGCTTCTGAGGGGAAAAAAATAAAATTGAGGTTTTACTTAGCATGCTCAGTTGAGTCCCAACACACAATTGTAGAGGATTTTTCTTCTTATCGAATTCCGTGATATTCAGCCAAGAAGAGCTTTAAGGGGAAGATAGTAAGATATGATTTCTGATTGTTCCCATATGATAAGAAGGGCATAATTATGTGACATCAATTTCTCCTCTTTCTTGCTTTAAAAACAGTTGAAGGACAAGACAGGTTGTGAGGATGACCCCGAGAGAAGAGAGGAGGGACTCTCAGGGCAAAATGCTTCTCTGAGCCTTAGGGGAACTCAGAGAGGACAGACAAAACTGTAGACCTCTTAGATGACTTCTTTATGTTAAAAAGTTAATGGAGTGGGGCTGTATGGTCCTGCCTCTTTCAGAGCCACCTACTTCAACTCACACAAACTTGCTGTGTGAAAAGATGCAGAAACTGCTAGTGCATAGTAGACATGTGGTGGACTGGCCACTTTGATTCAGCTTCCTGATTACAAAATAATGTATAATACAGCTGAGAAGGTTATAACACAGAAGGCTTACAGATACCCAGACTTTCTGAAAAAGAAAACTATCTAAGTATCTCAATCAATAATGTGCCATATGCAGACGCTTCCAGAGTTTCCATGGTTCCCCTCTGGGGGCAGCAATTTAAGGTTCCTTCATTCAGGGGGCTGAGCATCTTCTTTATGTTCTTGAGCACTCTCAATTCCCACTGAAGTCAAATAAATGGGTGTGGTTTTTACTTCACATGCCTAGGACATTGGACTGCACAGAAACAGTTAAATGTAAAAAATTAAAATTTCTTATGTCCCACCTTTGACAAGTGACACATTATGTAGGGGCTGGTTCCAGATTATCTCTAGCATCTCTTTGCATCTTGAGTTAGGATTCAGAAGCTACTGTAGATGTAGAACAGTTTGGGTTTGTGTGGTCATTAGGTGCTCAGGTATATTCCCAGTATGACTGGCAAAGTTAAATCCCTTGAGTAATGAATAAAGAACAATATGCACAGGCAAAGTAGACCCCTGAAGAAGGTCTGAGTTGTGCTAAACAGAAGAAATGTAAGAAAGAGAGGGATAGGAAGAAAAAACTTGGCAGGGCTGTGTCCATTGACTGAGAGTACGTTGCAATACGTATGACATGCATTTTACATGTATTAGATGTATTATACACTTACAGTGTTACTGCATTTTCCCTTGGAATTCTGACTAGCCAGTTTTAAGACTTGCTTAGATGAACTGATGAAATACAGTAAAAATGGTGCTGTTTTAAATGAATTCAATTCACATTTTCTTCCTAAAAAAAGACTGCCTGTTGCCATTCTCTGAAGGCGCTTGTAGTGGGATGAGCAATATGAATAATTAAGGAAAATGGGTATGTGTGCTCCAAGAGGAGACAATTTTGGTATTGAACATCCTTTATTCTTACATTTCTAAGATGAAGTAAAAGGACTTTCATTTCTCTAGATTTCTCCAGATTTCCCATCCTTAACATTGTACAGCTTGCCTTTTCTCCTGTCTTAATGACATCCCAAACTTTTGTTGAAAATAATTGATTGAATTTAAATTTCCTTAAAAGTTTAAGAGGTAATGTTACAGTATAAATTTCCTACCAAACACTAAGTAGGGAAATATCCATTAGTGAAATTAACTACAGTTTCTAGGTAGCTAACAATGTGCAGTATACAGTAGGGCATGGCTAATGAACACTGCAGTGGGTGATATTTCATTATACAAATTAATGCTCACATTTTAATGGGAAAGTCACATAATGAATCTCAGCTTCAGTGACAGCAATTAGAGACACAGATTGTCCCCTTCTGGACAAGGCACTGTTTAGCAATAAGCAGCTGTGTAAAAAGTCTTCAGGTTTACAACGTATATATATGCTTTGGGGGAATTAGTGTGCAGTTTATATTAATGTACTGAATCTTCCCTGCAAAGTAACAACCATATTTATCTCTCTACATTTTAACTAAGTAAAGACATGTAAAAAGACTAAATAAATATTGCAGGTGAGATATAAATAAAGGAAAATATTCAATTATAAAACTTTATGAAAATTAAAATATTTTATTGTAATGCCTAGCGCACAATTGAAAAATCTGCAATAAACTGAGTCAAAAGCATCAAAAGTCTGTCTTTTTACAGGGCAGGGGTAGTTTCATCTTACATAATAGAGAAAAATCACTAGTAAAGGAAAGTAGTAAAGAGAAGTAGTTAACTAGTATTTCTGACAAACAGATTAATTGTGTGGTGAAACATGTGCAGGATCCAAAAATAATCCTACAGAACCTTTGATACTCCATTTGGTTTAAAAAGTGTGAAGTGAATGATTAGAATGATAAAAGAAATTACCATGTAAGAATAGGCATAATAATGAACTAATTAAACCATACAGCAATTCATTTCTAAAATATCTACTGCACAATGGATAAAATAGGTTATCAATAACTGTTTCAATGGTAAAATAAAAAATGCTGGAAAATGTTTTCAATATTTTCATTCTCTGGAATTATAAGATGTTTGATTTCATCTGCTTTGCAAGAAAGAAAACTATAGCTTGTTTAGAATTGTACAGGAACAAATTGCAGCTCACACTGTCCCTGAGCAACTGCCAAAGCCCCATCCTGGCTGCCGGAGCGTTAAGTGTTGGGGTTCCTGTACTGAGGCACAGCCATCACTGTCCTGAGGAGCAGAGGAGCATACACCACAAACAAAGTCCTTAAGAACTCTTACTTAAAAGGGAGGGGGAGCAGTCGGTGCAGAAGGGTAGTCAGTGCAGAAGTGTAGGGTGCAGTACAGATTTTTAAGAAGCTGCATGTTAAGTATGAAAAATTAACAAAGAAGCTCACAGTACTAAATATAAATATATACTTGAGAAGTACAGAGATTTGAGAAGGGAAACTAAAAGTAATAATAAAAATATATATGTGGCTGTTAGGGTTATGGAGAACAGGGTAAAATTCTGTAGATCTGTCAGGTTTAACAGTTGGTATCTTGCTAATACTGGACAGAGTGTATAAAAAAATCAACAATGGTATACAAAACTTAAAACACTTCTTTGCTGTTCACAGAAAGAGGCTTGATGGTTTTAATAAATATTTTCTAATTATACAATTTTGCCATTAAGTAATGAGACTTTTATGCTGTAGTCTGCTACATTTAAATATTTTTTAGAATGTATGAAACTGGTGGTTTGAACCTAAACCTCAACAATAACTTATAGATAAAGTCTTAAAAACCCTGGCTGAATAGCTCTCCAAATCATTAAAGTTCATTTAAAAAAACTAGTCTTGGAACACGGAGGAAGTGCCAGAGCACTCACAGTAGGAAAAAAGCTCTAGCTATTCTAGTATTTCCAAAAAGAAAGAAAATTAAGACCTTGAAATTATCAACAGACTATCCTGACATAAGTTTTGGGTAAAATTACAGAATGAATTTGTTAACTAAGTAAGAATTGATAGCATATTTAATTCAATTTTATTTTATGAAAGCAAGTTTTATTAAGTTTCTCACGTTCTCTCAAGGCCTGTGAAAGTACCTTGTTCTATGTGACAGTCCCCACCACCAAAAAAAACCCCAGCATACAGAGATTAAATAGGACATAAACTGGCAGTTCCACAGCAGTGCTTCCAGCTCCATCTATTTGGTATTTCATTATTTGGAAGAGTATATAACATCACTGTTGATAAAATTTACCAATGGCACAAAAATGGTAAGATGCTAAAAATCATGGGGAGGCACTGATGAGTCACTTAGTCAAGTGGGCTTTTTTCAACAATATGAATTTTAAATCAGCAGAATGTAAAGGAGCAAATTCTAGAGGCATTGATGAACTGTGGCCTAGGAGTATGGTAGAGAATATGAGCTGTTTGTTGATTGCTATAGCTATGGATATAAACACAGTCTTGGACTGTATAAGATTAATATCAGGTTGAAATTTCATCAAAGCTTTAGTGGGTACCCGTAATTTAAAAGGACATTGAAAAATTCAGAAGGGTGTTCCACCCAAGAGTGAGAGAAGGTGAAGAGGTGGCTGATTTTCCATCTGGAAATACGTTCCTTAGGGAGGAGAATTTTTTATTTAAAAAACCTTGTTTAATCTAGCAGGGGAAGATGTAGCAATGTTTAGTAGTAGGAAGCAGACTCTGGACAAATTTAAACTAGAAATGAGGCATGCATTTTGAGTAGTGAAAATACTTAGCCAGTCGAACAGTTTACCGGTTGACATGTTGGATTCTTCTTCATTGCTGTGGTTGAAACAGAATATATTTAAACTAAAACTACTAAGTTTTATCCTAATTGTAGTTCGGATTTGGTGCAGGAATTATCATATGAGGGTCTTTGGCCTGTGTTGGACAGCAGCTCAGACTAGACATAATTTTGTCTTCTGGCCTTAAAATCTGTAAATCCATTTATAATCTGGCTGTTGTTTCCTTGTACAGCCCATAGCACTAATTCCTATGACTAGTATGATCAGATTGGGTTCTTAGCTGGACTGGTGATAGCTTGCCTAGATTATACATCTGCATTGTTTATACAACCTGCTATACAAATAGACCTGTTTCTACTGGGCAACGTGTCTGTTTCCAGTTATCTACCAAGCTTTTGTGCAGATTTTACAAGCAGCATTGAATTTTTATTATACTAAAATAGTTCTTGTGAGATGTCTTGTGTCTTGTAAACCAGAGTGGTAGATAGATCAGAACTGTGATTATGTTGCCCAGATAAGTTATTCTCCGTAAGATTTTTTTTTAAATTTTATGGTACACACTGGAATATTCTTTCTACTCCATTGTGAAAAGGTTTGCAGGGGTGCACACAGGGCCAGAGAATTAGCAAGATCACGATGGTCATTGACTTTGTAAAGAATGAAAAATTACTCTTGGATATGAAATGCAGAAAATTATTTTGAAAAACTCATGTTCCCTCACTCCTACATGGCAACATTAATTTATGTGAACTGATATTAAGTGTTAAATAACTCATCCAGACACTGCTCTTGGCAATATTACCGGAGTAGTCATTACACTAGGATGAATTCTCTGAAACCTTTCCCTAAAGCATGAGATACCAACAGGTTGACCTCTAAGAAGAATCATAGCTTGCCTCTCTTGTCCCCTGTAGGATTCTTTGGACATATACTGTTGCAGTTGCTGGTAGACTCCTGGAAATTAGGGGTCCTTTGGGTTTTCTGCGGAAACTGGCATGGGTTTTAGTTCGCTTGGTTGAAGTTAGGTTGGGTCTTTTCCCAGAGCAGATTATAACTTTGTTTTGTTATTTGTATGGGGACTTAGGCAGGGCATAACTGGCTGTTAATTTGAATGGATGAAACAGCATTTAAATATCTGCATACTTATTGAATTTAGGAAACATTGACACACTAAATTTAAAAGATTCAAAGACTATTCACTCCATCCTGCTCCCTTCTCCCGATGCCTGACCTCAAAATAGCAGCAGTTAAGATTGCTTTGAAGTAAAGTAATCACTGCTAATATTTGGATCTAAAAGAGAAGAAAGAGGTTTTGAATAGTTCTCTTTGAACAATATTATTTGGCCAGTCCTGTATTGTAAAGGTGGCACAGTGTGTTGCTACAAGTTGAGTCCAATTTCAGAGCTTGATCTTTAGATCTCATTTCTAGCCATGCAAGAGGTGGGAGCACCACAGAGGCAGAGTACCAAGGCTTGGAGAGATTTGAACTTTTTATCACACTGTCTCAGTCAGTGTCTTCTTTTAGCCTACTGCTTAGGCTGTTGGTGGTGAGCTGTGTCCAGATCTCCTCTGCTGAAAGGAAACTCAGTGGAGAGGCCTTTGAGCAGAAAATGTAGTGACTTCAAGGCTTAGCAATTCAGAGTATGTTTCTGTACCCAGTGCTTTAGATTGAAAGTACTTTAAAAGTACAAAATATTACTAACTTTTCCTCTAGTTAGCAAATTTTAACTCACACCCATTTGTACGTATACTTACTGCTTGGAACAGCTCCTACGTTTTTTTTAGCAACATCAGTGCAGCCTGTATTGCAAACTTCTCCTCCCTGCAGAAGTAGTTATCCAATGGCTGACACAGTGCCTGTGATGCTTGGACACACTTTTTAATGGTCTCACTTGATATGCAGTGCAAACACACAATGAACTTTCTTTGGAATAAAAGGAAGTGGTCAATATATTGTGTTAAAGATTTCCATAAAGGCATAGGGGATGCTGAAGAAGAGCTTTTCAGTTAAGAGGAATGAAAACTCTTAAGTGAGAGCATTTAACTTTATAAAGTCTGGTACTTGTTTTTCACCAGTTTGGTTACTTCTTAGGCAACACTTGAAATACCTGAGTTGTGTCAGAGGTCACTAGTGACTGTTGACAGTTACTAGTGGGACAAACATCAGAATAGCAGAAAATGGCTCAAAAATATTGTGGTATGCACATGCTGTAAAAGCAGCTTTAGTATTTGTCCACATTCTGCTAGCCTGCACAGCTGTCAGGGTTTGCACACTCCTAAACAGCCCTGCAGAAATGCAAACAAATAAACAGCCGGATTCTTCTGTCCCCTTGTCCCTGCCCTAAAACACCTGCGATGGGGGGGTGTGTGCTCAGACTCTCACCTGAGACAAGGAAAGCCCAGACAGACATGATCCGTCTCAGTTCAGTGATTCTTGCACGTCAGGAGGAACTGTTCGCTTTTGCACAACTCCCACTGAAACTCAGCCCCTACCTCTCGTTGGTGGAACGCCAGAACTTAATGAGGTGATTGTGGAAGACTCCAAAGTGGCACAGAAATGTTTAAATCTGATTTCTTCTGTTAAGCTGTGTGGACCCAGGCCTAAATCATCAGCCATGCTAATTACTGCCTCTTCCTCTGCTGAACACCTCTTGTTTGAGGTGCTGCACTTTTCTCCTCTAAAGAGGTCGATTAATGTGGTTGATGTAAAGCTCTCATGTCTCACCATTTAGCTTTAGGATTACATTATGGATTTAGAATTTCCACTGCTTATAATTTTCTCCAGCCCTGTGTGAATTGCAACACGTATCCAGCTAGTGCTGCTGGCCAGTAAGCCAGCTCACACAGTGCTCTGTGGTCACTGGAGTGTTCTGGTGTTGCACCTCAGTAGTAAATTCCTGCCATCGGTGAGAGGAGCAGCTTCCCAAGTATTTACCAGCCTTTCAATTGAGCCTGTAGCTTAAATAATGAAACTTTGAAAGCCTGTCCATTCTGTTTTAAGCACATTTTGAGGTTATTTGAAAATGGGTATCTTTCCAGCTGGTTGGGTGAACTTACATAATATTATATAGCATTTTTATTGTGGAGGAAATTTTCAAAACAAGTATTTCCATTATACCATTTGGAGGAGGCTTGCCTTTGTCTTATGGGTCACTTAGGGAAAAAAAAAGCTATGCAGAAAAGACCGTTTCTTTTTCTTGTCAAGCTCCCTCATAGAAATAATTGCCAATATTGACAGCTCGTAGGTCTTTCAGATTCTTGTCACTTTTAGTGAGGATTTCTGTACTTCTTTTAAAAGGAACTCTTCATTGCAAACAAGTGTTCTGCAAAAAGCTTAGATGTACATTCTTTTTGGACGTGTCCGTACGATTATATGTGAATATTTATTATAGATGTAATATCTTTTACCACTTTTAAAGTATAGGAAGAACAATGAAAGTTTAGTGTGGGATTCAAATATATATTTAATTGATGTAAATCATCTTACGTGTTTTAAAACTCCATTCAAGCTAATCCTAGGAAAGCGCTTATAGTAGGTAAATTACATGTTTTACTACATGAGCATTAGAAATGCCATTAGTACAAATTTAAAGGACTGCAAAAACCAGTAGATAATGCTAATTTCAAATACAGAAACTAAATATATTTTGTACTTTTTTTATTACTCAATTTCTTTTTTATTTTATTGACTACTTTTTATTTTCACTATATGTTCTTACATGCTGCAATCATAATGTACTGTAATGATATTAATATTTTATAGAATCTGTATTTATCGTTCTTTATTTAGAAACAATGCAGTAGGTCTGCAGATCTTTGAATCCTTCTGGAATGGTGCCCTCCAAATAATGATAAATTACTTGTGCAGTATGCCATTTGCTAATTATATCCATGATTTACTGCAGAGCAAGACTTAAATCATTCATTTCAGT
This sequence comes from Coracias cyanogaster, assembly GCA_033124195.1. Classification (NCBI taxonomy): domain Eukaryota; kingdom Metazoa; phylum Chordata; class Aves; order Coraciiformes; family Coraciidae; genus Coracias; species Coracias cyanogaster. Next base: position 20,292 of record JAVSBS010019570.1, on the reverse strand, counting down.
CTTGCGTAACAGTGCCATAAAAATTTTAGGTTTAAAAATGGTTTCCATGTGTATAATTTAAACAAATTTTAGAGCAATTGTATACACAAAATATTGCAACCATCCATTTGTTACATTCTTTGTCTTTCTTTTTTTTAAACTTGTACTTTTAATTATTACTGTGGTTGAAATTGTTATGCTTCATTTTCATAATCATAGCTTTTAATTCTACAACAGTTTTCTACATGTTAGATTAAGAAAAAGATGGCTAATTGTGTGTAGATACCATGTCATTCCTGAATAGCCCCACATTCTGGAAACCCATTTTAGAAATATTCAGTTTATGAATTAGTCTTCAATTAAAGGCATTTCTTTTTAAAAAATGAATTATTACTTCTAAGATCATCTTGTTTTCAAGCAGCTAATGTTGATTTTTTTTCTTTACTCATCCATACACCAAAGTACAGTTAACTCTTTCTTTATGTGCTTCTCTTTATCCATACCTATAGGTGAGAAGCCTTACAAGTGTCCACATTGTGATTATGCTGGTACTCAGTCTGCATCCCTCAAATATCACTTGGAAAGGCACCATCGCGAGCGACAGAATGGAGCAGGACCACTCTCTGGGCAGACTGCAAGTCAAGAACACAAAGATGAGACACCAAGTAAAAGTTCTGTGTTTATTAGACCAGATATATTGAGAGGAGCCTTCAAGGGGCTTCCTGGTATCGATTTCCGAGGTGGCATGGTCTCGCAGCAGTGGACGTCAGGAATGCTGTCTTCTGGAGATCAGCAAGGACAAGCAGCTGCTATGTCATCTGAAGTATCTTCAGAAAATATGAAGGGTTCAGACTTATCTTCCAAAGGAACACACTTCTCTGAACTTGGCCGTGCTTACCAGAACATGGTTGGGAACGGTGTGAACTTTCAAGGGTCTTTGCAAGCTTTCATGGACAGCTTTGTCCTAAGTTCTTTGAAGAAAGAAAAAGAAACAAAGGATAAAGCTCTCTCAGATCCACTTTCAGCAAAAGCTCTGGGCTCAGATGGTGGTGAGGAAAAGATAAATAGCAAGTCCTCACAGAGAAAAACAGAAAAGTCGCAATACGAACCTCTTGACTTATCCGTAAGGCCAGATGCAGCCTCCCTCCCAGGTTCATCTGTTACTGTGCAAGACAATATTGCCTGGCATGGCTGCTTATTTTGTTCCTTTACCACTTCATCTATGGAACTAATGGCTCTGCACCTCCAGGCCAATCACTTGGGCAAGGCTAAACGTAAAGACAGCATCATAGGGAACAACAAAGACCAATCTAGAGAAGTTTCAGCCTCAGTTAATAAAGTGAGCTTGCTCCCCTCTTCTGTGCAGTCCAGCAAGGAGGCAGTAGTTTCAAACATGCTGAGCCAGCTGGACTCAGCTTCTGAGAAAATGACCCAAGGACAAAATAAAGAGACCCTGGGAGAGCAAAAGAGCACTGCCTGGCCCAGCCACATGGAATCCACTTTTTGTAATTCTACAACAGACTTCTATAAGCAGTTTGGTGTTTATCCTGGTGTTATTGGCACTGGAACACAAAATTCTTGCACCAGTAATGAATCTGAAATAAAAACACAATCTGAAGATGACCCAAATATTCTGCTCTCTGACTCTGTAAATAAAAGTGCTACTGATGACCTTTCTGACATAGCTTCGTCTGAGGATATGGAGTCTTCCAAGGAAGAAAACATTGAAGATGAGGACATTGACACAGAACCAGACATTATGAATAAGCAGTTGTCTGCCCTAAATAAAGAAAGCAGTGAAGGAGGCGACAATATACAAAGTGCAGTCACCTTACAACTAACACAAGGGCTCGTATCACCACTGCCGCAAGCATCAGAAAAGCAGTGGCACAGTCAGAATCTTCTATCCTCCCATGAAACTGCACAAGGAGTGATGAAACCTGAACAAGTTCAGGGTCCACAGGTCCTGGAGAAGCAGATGAACATGTTGTCAGTCCTAAGAGCTTACAGCTCTGATGGCTTAGCAGCCTTTAATGGACTTGCAAGTAGCACAGCAACTAGTGGATGTATCAAGAGACCTGACTTGTGTGGTAAGTTTTAGACCTTCTTTTAGACCATTTCAGAAAACACTTGTGCAGAATGATGAAGCTGCTCTTTAAATATACTTAGTCATGTTTGTTAGTAACACATTTTTTTTAAATGTTAAACCCTGTGGGCCAAATTCTAGTCTTATATGTGGTCTACTCCATTGAAATCAGCAGTGCTGCATGCATATACTTATACAGGATTTTAGAAAGAACTTGCTTTTTAAGCTAGAGTAGCAGCAATATAGACTATCTGTGCTAGTGGCATCTGAAGGGGATACTTACTGCTTTAGCATACTCAAAGGAGGAAAAAGTTTTAAAAAATTTACATGGTAACTTGCAAACTTTTCAGTATTTTGATATAAGTAAGAACCCAAGAAAAACACCAGATGCTTTGCCAAGCAAACCATGCTTTCTGTCTTTTTTTTTTTTCTTCTTCTTTCTTTGAATTGGGGTGTGTTCAATTACCACAATATTAATGAAATCAAAGGCCAAGTGCATGGAATGCACCTACCTGTGGTGAGGAGCCCTTTTTTTTTTTTTTTTTTTTAGTTTCTCCTTTTCAAAATTATATTTTTCTGGTTTGTTTCAATGGCACCCATACAGTAGTTCCCCTTGGCCATTTTCACTATTCTAACTAGTGGCTGTACAAATTGCTATATGCCTAATTAAGATGTGCCTCTAGGTAATTAAAAAACACAACAACACACCAAAAAACAAAACAACCTTTTACCCTTATTATATTTGACAAAAGTGAAACTTAAATCTATTTGAAACAAATGAGAATGAGGGGGTTTTTTTTCCATCTATCTCCTATTTTATCAGGATAATTCTTGTTTAAAAGAGATTTTAGAGTGTAAATCCTTTGAAAAACAGTATCACTTTAAAAAGCAGAGTCAGCAAAGGACACAAAAACTTCAGTAATACTTGTTTCACTTAACCTCCAGATTAATCAGAAAACTCATTGTCAGAGCTGAACATGCATAATAAAATGTACTCAAGGTAAAGAAAAGAAAAGAAAATGTGATTTTCTTTTGTGATCAACAGTTATAAAGCCTGACAATTTAAAATGAATCCCAAAATCTGCAAATTCTTAAGAGTAGTTACCCTGGTTAACTTAAGGTTAGTGGGAGCTTTGTTTGACTTTATTAGGGTAGTATACGTGCTTAAAGCCATAAACCCTTCTTCAGGCCCCTCTCTGATTTTCCAGGTGTATGAGTTGGTTTGATAAAAAATGTCTGGTTTATTCTCACAAAGTTTCTCTCATTTGTATTCTTAGAGCATTTTGGCTTTACAATATTGTCATCACTTAAACTGAATCATGAGCCCAAGTATCTGCATGGCCTTACTTGTAAACTTCTGTGTCTCAGTGCACTAAGAACCAATTCAGATAGTTGCAAATATTTCCAGATTCTTCAAAATCAACAGTTACATTACTGAATTTTTGAAAATAGCTGATCGTTGGTTTAATTAGCAGCTGGTAATATCCTACTTGGATTTTTTTTTTGTCTCTTTTTGTGGAGCACAATCAATCAGTTCAAAAAAAAAAGCAGAGAAATGACTCTCTAAAACAACTGAAAAAATAGGAAAACTAAGATTAGTTGCTTTGTGCAAAATATCTATACTTCTTCCTAGACATAAGATTTTTAAAACAACAGAAAAAATCCCTCTAACATTATTATTGAAATGAGGTCGTGTTACTTCCATTAGTTTTTTGTTTCATCTTCCAATCAGTTCAAGAGACATTTTATGATGGTTTGAGTTTACATGATTTTAAAGACCATATCCCTTTCACAAGCTCTGTCCAGTGATAATGGATTTGACTTGAAGTATGAAGGGAAAAAAAAGCAACAGAAGCTTGCCTGTTCTACTTTTGAAGCCATTTTTTAATGGAAAATGCTGTGCAAGTCTTCCTTTGTCCCCCCTCCAAAAAACGGATTTTAAAAATTTTTACTGACCTTCTATTGAGCGTTTGCAGAATATAAGTATTAAGGTTGACTATTTAAATATATTATTTCATTTTTCTCAATATCTCATAGCAAAAGTGGATGAGTATGAGCAAGCCCCATGTCAGTAGTTCTTTTTTTATTTGGTTGGCTTGGACACCGCCTACTTGAAAGTATTGGTTTTGGGGACTTCTCATTTTCTCTGTGACATTTTATACTGTGAAATCACACTCCATCTGTGTGTGCTAGTGTGAGGAATCTCACCTAGTGTTTCTGCACTTGCAGATTAGCCACCAGGAGCACCCTGATCATTTATTAGCCTTCCTTCTCTCTTGCACAAAGCCTGTGACCTTAGCCATGGTTCCCTTTGTCTCTCCTACTGCCTGAGAGATCAGAAAACTTGAGACCCAACTCCAGCACCCGATTCCGGGGTGTGATTCTTGTGTTCCTTTGTATATGGGGAGACTCTGTGCATTTGCCTTTCTTTTTACAGCCAATGTTGTGTGGGTTGTTGACATCTTTAGAGAACACTGATGCACTTGATACAGTCCTTGCACAATCAAGACAGCAAGGCGTGGTGCTCTTTCCACAGTCAGAATACAGTGGAAATAAAATTGAAACATCTCATTTTCAGTTAGCTGAGATTGCATCTTTGATTGGCCACACTAATTGAGTTAAATTTCTGGCTGCAGTAATAACAAGCTGGGACTTTCAGTGATCCATGTGGATCATTTCTAGTTGGCAGATTTTACTTTAAGATAATGGGTCAGTTACTAAGCACAAATATTGGCATGAAGAGGGTTTAATTGCTAGAGCAGAATGCCACCAACTCACAATGTTGTTTTGGAAAGTCACCATACATGGGGGAAGCAGTCCTCAGTTTCCCTGTATGTAGAATAAGAGAGATGGATGATGTATACATAATTCATTTATGCTCCTATCATGCTTCAGGCTGTAAAGATGAAAGCCACCATTAGGAAAGAACCATAATTACTGCATAATACAGAAATTTCCATGACAGAATGCTGCTGAGAAAAATCACAAATTTTGCTAATATTTCTCCTTTACATATATAGCAGAATAGGAAAGAACAGAAAGAAAGAAAAAAATACCCTTGATTAATTGCCCTGTACTTAGTTTTGGTACCAAGTGCCTATACGTAGGAGACGATCTTGTTAATCTTTGCTACCACACAGTTCTAAGAAGGAGACAACCCTTTCCTTGCTGCTTGGCAGCCGGTAGCCTAGTGTGGAGGGGAAGCCCAGGGTGATGGCCCCATGGCTCAGTGGCTGTCTTGAGCATCCATGTACTCTGCTTTCACAGCCTTGCTCATTTGGGAAGTTATGCTTGGCAGTTCTAGACCTACTTTGTTATTTAAGTTTTGGAAGATCTATTTTCCTTTCCATTTGTGCTCTTCTCTTTCTCTGTTTGTCTTCCCATATACATGTAGTTGTATCGCAGTAATATTCTACCTCCTCTTCCAAATCATTAATTTACATGTAATTTGCACAGCACCTATTTATGACAAGACCCTTTCCTTTCTCTCTCTCCTCCCCTTTAAATTTTTCTGCTTTGTGTCTAAGATGGTAAAATTTCCTACTTGTATTTCCTGCTTGGGAAGTACTTAGGCTTTCAAAGAGCTGGTGGGCTATAGAACTATTGGCCAGAGATAGTCCGGAGCATTAGCTGGTTGCTTAATGGGTTAGTGCTATTGAACCCGCACTTAATGATGTCCAAAAGTATTAGTTCCATGTTGTATCTATAAATCTAATTTGCTTCCATTCATGCTTGCTTTCCTCTGCAATTAGTGCTGTTTTCTCCTGCATAGTCTCCACCCCATTATCACTTCTTTCACTGTATGAAAACAGTGCAGGGCCCCTTCTAATGTATGGTAGCAGATTTGGAGTTCTGGTCCTGCAAAGGACTGAGCACTTTCCATTTCCTCTGAAGGAGAAAGCATTCAACATTGCACAGAATCACTAAAATGTTCAGCATTGTAACTTTATGAAATACCTTCCAAATGTGGAACTGCAGCACAGACAAGAGGGCTGGGCAAGGGGAAGATCGATTGTGGCAGTTTATTACAGCTTTATTGTCACATAATTATAGTGCTCTACCCCAATGTTTAAATAGTGAATTTAGTTGTTGTAAATTGCTTACTGCCACAGGTGTCAAAATGAAAAAGATTATAATGCTAACCCCTTCAGAACTACCACCAACATGTAAAACACAGAAAAAGATTTTTAATTGTTTGTGGTGGCTTCACTTGAATCCTTATTGCAGCTCTTTTAAGTTATAAAATCCATATTAAACAGAAGCAAAAGGCCTGATATATCCAAGCTCTAGGACAGCTATGAGACAATGGAAGGTCACCCAACTGCAGCAAATTGTAGTACTCCTGCCCATTTGAAGCATCTTGTAATGCACTTAACTAACTCAACATCTGCAGTTGGATGACTAGCTGGAATATTCTTTTTTTTTCAAGGCAGAAGGAAATTATATGGAAATTTTACTGCAGACTCCTCTTTACCCCATTATGGTGATTTTGAAGGTGTTTCCTTGGTTTCAGTTAGGAGGTCCAAGGTCTGCTTTTAGTGTACAAATGGTACTGCTGACTGGGAGATTAGCACCTCAGCCCCACAGCTGGGTTTCAGCCACACTTCTGGATGTCGCAGTGCTATTTGCATGGCAATATCAAACCAAACTCATATGGCTTGCTTCCTTTTTTTAATTAACTAGGAATGCCAGTGATCCAGTGAAGTTTGTGTTGCTGGATAAAAGGGCTGGTCTGTGAATAGCATTGTATTTGCCAAATGGTTCGCTAGTCATTTCAGTACAAACAAATGGATGGTGTCTGTAAGTCTGCAAACACTGTTGACATTTAGCCTTGTTTATGTTACTTTCCTTTTGCTGCATATTTTTGGCTAGAAAAGATACTGTCTGAATCAACATTGACTTCCTAAGCAGAAGCTATGGACCCAGTCTTGCATCTCTCATTCTTGATGAGTGGGACTAATTACATGACTAAGGATTGCTGAATCAGGTCCTATGTTTATTTGACTTTAAATTTCATCGCTATATTCATGTAATTTAATTTGATTGTATTCTGTTGTATCAGAAATCAGTCAGGTGGTAAGTTCAATATCACCGTTTTGTTTACTGTTGAAAACTTTTATTTCCTACCATCTTTCATGCTGTGGTGTAACATTCCCATTCCATTTGCATTCTGGAAATTAACCCCTAAAATATCTGATACAGCTAAGTGTTGAGTACCTTCTATCCCCAGTGAAACTGGAGGCATTCAGTCCCTCCTAGCACCAGATCTGAAAGGGGGATTGTGTTTGCAAAAGGAGGCCTTGGTATGTGCCTTGATTTCAGACATCAGTGGCCAGCCGCACCAAGGCAAATCCCTAGCACAGAAAGGCTTTTCTTTTCTTTGCAGAGACAAAATAATGGTGTAAGCTTAGAGCTGTATGATTTTACTCTTAAGTTTCATCTCCCAAACAGTATATTCTTATTGTTTTTGTCATACCCAGGTCAAATTTAAATTATAATTTAGGATTAGGCAGAGACATAGAGATATTTCCAGGTCTTTCCAAAGTGAGACAATGCTCTGGTTTGTGTTTTGGTTCGGGAATATGTGTTCTTATATCTGAAGTATATTATTTCCTATAACTACTCATAAACATGAACAATTTAGACATCCTTGTAAGTCAAAACTAGGTGTACGATTAATACCTGTTATGAGGCCAATTTTAAACAATTAATTTGACAGCAATTATAATGTTTTGTTACAGGCTTTCAGAAATAAATAACCGAATTCATCTTTGTAGTCTAAGGAATGTAGGATATCTTTATGCAGAGATGATCTTGTTATGCACAGTATTACATATCTGGAATTTCTGAGTTTGCTCCCACCTATCTAGGTACCTGTAGTACCAGGGATCCATAATTGCCTAAGGCTTATTAATTGTTTCAGCAAAAAAAAAAAAAAATATATACCTTAAGTGTAAGCATTAATATATGTGTACACAATACATCCACAATATATAACAAACCATCATAACAGTACAAAACTAGAGGTCCTGAACATGTTCTGTTATTTATGTGTTTGGCAAGCTTAGGGAATGGACTTTAGTATGAGTGAAAATTCTCTTAACATTTTTAAGGTTATTTATTGTCATTTCTATTTGAGTTTTTAATGGTCCTGTATTTTGTAATGCTTTAGCAGGAAAAAATACTGTAGTTATCTTTTTTTCATATTCTTTAAGCAATATTTCTAGCTTAATATATTGTGCCAGGTTTTCCAATATTAACCAAGAAAGACAGTAAAATTCAATGAACAGCACTCTGACATCCACAATTTAAAACCTGTGATTGAAGTGAAATGTGTAAACTTCTAGTGGGTTATCATGTGCTTTGGAATAGAGTATTGTTGGAAGTAATTAGAAAATATATTAAGGTTTCCTGGTAATGAAGGTATGTAAGTTTTAATAATTGTTGCTTTCTGAATAAGTGTCAAACTATATCTTTAAATGTATATGGAGTTACAAGTTAGGTCACTTCTGAATGGAATGTAAAACAATACTAAAATGCTTCAATAACTTATCTCAGTGTTGCTAATAAAAAAAAAGCTGTTAACCATTAGTGCAGTTTTGAGTCATTTTGTTAATTCATTCAAGAATACTCTCTGAAAAACTGTTGTACCTTTTGGTAGACCAAAGACCACTCATGCAATCCACTGTTATTTGATGCTTTGAGAGGCAAACTCTGCAAAGCTGCTTGTTGGCCTTGTAAAGGATATTTATAAAAAATGCAGTCTTCTAAGGAAAGAGTCGTTTGTCATTGAAACGATGCCAAGTATGGTTAGGCAGGTATATAAGGGGAGACATTAGACTTGTTTCCTCTGTCACAGAAAGTATCTTGGGAGTGTGGGACCTGTTTCTCCTCTGTCACTATTAAAATCCAGCAGAATTTTTTTGTGGAGGCCACTGGGTTAAAAATGACTGACGTGGGGTGGATTAAGCGTGTAAGTATTAACGCCTGGGTGCTTGGCCAGGCTGAGCCACATATTTGGGTCCAGTCCTGCAGCTGGAAATATAGGCTCAATGAGTAATGGGTATACAATGTCTATCCCAGTGGAGAAATACCAGGAGCATACAGCCCGTGAGTGATCTTTCTTGGTTAATCTTGCCTAGACTTACATTAAGTCATAGTCTTCAATACTGCAGATAGCACTGAACTCTCCTTTTTGTTTCCCATGGAAAGAGTGTGCAGTAAGTGTGCTGAGACTAGCCTCAGACCCGCGTACAATTCACCCAAGTAAACCAAGCATAGGAAAACAAGCAACAAGTCTCATCAGTCCCAGTAATATCACGCAGCTCTGTGGTAGGCATTTCCAGGATGGGACCCATAAGAGGTGGCCTGTAGTTTGGTTCACTGCTGAGTATGGAATGGAAGCTAAAGGAGAGCATGGCTAGGGCTCACAGTGTCACATCTTCATTAATGCTGTCAGTTTTGAATGGCATATTGGTACTTTTTATTTATTCCACCAAAACACCATGAGTCAGGACCTGACATTTTAGTGTTCTATGTCATACTGAGAAAAATCTGTAGTACAGCAGTAGGACAATTACATTATTTTGGAAGGGCTAGAAATAATACAGCATTTGTGAGACAACTGTAACATTTATCCAGACTCAGTGTGAGATTGTTCTTCCTTTTATTTGGAGAGCACTTCCAAAAAAGTATCAACTAGGAGCAAAGAAAAAAAAGACAAGAAAGTGGCAATTGTGAATCCATTTAACCCCCATAGGGTATAATCTCATCTTGTGTAATACCGCTGGCTGTTACATGCCTAAACTTCTATGCAGTGAGCTGTGAATATAGTCCTTATTGTCCCGTGGGCAATATAACTAAGGAAAAAATATCTCTATAATACAATGGAGCATTTGTCTGAATGGCATAACCTAAGGTCCATAACATCAAATCTAAAGTCGTAATTATACAGCTGCAGTCATACCACTCAAGTGAGGGCTGTGTCAGCACTTGTGTTATATAAGAAATCTTGTTTTCAAGGGTTGATGAGTCATGTGCAAAAAAGATTTCTCACTACACTATTGTTCTTGTTGTTCCAAAGCAACTTCTAGGTACAGGACTTTCCCCAGTAGGACATGGTTGTGTCTTCTACAATATGCCATGGCTTAACTTGGCAGTTTAACTAATGAATGTATATTTTCTGAGATAGGAAATTACCTAGAAAGTTTGGGGCTTTGTGCATTTTTATTGTTGTCAAAACATAAACTAGTTGGAAAAAACCCAGGGTGGGTAAGGTCTTCACTGACAAGGATTACAGCAGGTGAAACAAGTCTTCCTCAGAAATTATAAAATTAGATTTTTTTTTTTCCCCAGTTTGTCATCCCCAGTGTTGATTTAAGTTCTCTGATTTGAACACTTCCTTGGAAGAGCCAGTCACTTTTTTTTTTTTGCGATGCCTTGACAGTGAGCCTTTCAAGCTCTCAGTAACTGTTAACTGCATGCTTGCTGGCAAGGAGCAGGCAGGAAAGGGGTTTATTTACAGCAGCACCACAGAGGTCAACTAGAAGCACTGTGCATCCCTCCTGCACAAATTTAAAAGGAATACACTTAGGATTGAGACCAAATACCGGAACCCACAACAATTAACTACTACGTGACATTTCTAGATAAGTGTGCTGGATGTGAGGAACCTGAGCTCGCAGATGCCCCTGCCCGGAGCATTGCCATTTACAAACAGGTGTTCCTGAAGCCACTCCAATGTCAGGTGTTTGCACCCAGGCCGCCCCATTGTCCGTGAAGTGAGACACAGGCCAGCAAGTTTTTTTAAGCCGATCTCCTCTGATCCGGGGCATCTGTAGTGCCGTTCCCTGCATAGAACAGTCATTGTTCAGCTCACAGACCAACAGTAGGGTAGAAAATAGCATGCTATGCTGGGGATCAGAGAGGGAATTGTTCCTTAATTATCTCTTACTGAAGAAAAAACCCAAGGCATATCCCGATATATGCTGTGACGCTGGCAGAACCTGTGTCTTTTAAGTAAGATTTGGGATGGGGGGGCTCACTTTCAGAAGCTGGCAGCCCTTACTTCTCCTGCAGATCTACCTGTGATTCACTGACCACGGGAAAAATATGTTTTCTGCTTTGGATTCTCCATTGTGAAATGGAAAATAATAGTATTTATCTCCCTAGTAGGAGTGCTGTGAGGATAAATGAATTAATTAATGTTTGTAAAGCACTTTGAAGATGAAGAACATTATATATGTCCTCAGTGTATACATGCTTCCTTCTCTGATATAACTACAGTAAGCTATTGATAAAAACAAACACACATAGAAAGTATGTGTTGGGTGTGTATATCCCATCAGTACCTCAGCAGTGTTCGTAAGCCTGGTTCCTGAGCAGCACGGTGAGGTGAACCCGGTGCTGGCACCTACCTTCAGCCTCAGCCCCTACCTGCACCAAGCTCTCGGGGCTCGCTGCACCTGCAGGAGCTTTGCCATACTTTGGCCATAATGTCTTTCCACCAAATCCATGAATTTTGACCTCAGGGCTCTTCAAAGTGTCAGCAGGGTGGAGCTGTCTGTTTCCGACTATCGCCACAGCATGCCAGCCCCAGGCGCGTTGTGGAGCCTTGCAGCACCAGCACCCGAGACAGGTGATGGCTCAGACGTGTCTGGTGGGTTGCTCGGCCTCCAGCCCACCGCCAGCTTGCAGGTCCTCCAGTGCTGTGCCTGTGTGAGCAGGCCCGTGTCAGGACCAAGGACCTACTACGCTCTCTGCCACTGTGTGTCCTCCCTTTTCAGCATCAGTGTGATGCTCAGTGTTCAGTCTTCGCAGTGCTCGGCAAGTCCTGGCGTTCCCGCTCATGCTTACTGATCTGGCAGCTGAACTGGCTGTTGTGTGGTTTTTAACTGAATGGCAGTGACTTCAATTTGCTATTTGTAAGGTAAAATTATTATTGCCTGCCTTTCAACAATAGCATGCTAGATTAGTCCTTACTGCTTTAATTCATATTATTATTTTTTTATTCAAGCCAGGAAGTATGTTTGATCCCGAACAGCTCACATATATGACAAGACAAGTTAAGAGGATGCAGGGAAGGAAAACGAACACTTGAGCCTTACAGAGATGTGACATTTATCAAGAGACACATCTAAGAAAAGGTTTGTTCATTGAAATGAACAGGTTAAAGACAAAATTCAGGATTTCTTGGGGGCTCCCCTTAGTTCACAGCTGCCACATAGTTCAGTCTGTGGACTTTAGGAGACAGGACCACATTAGCCCTAATTGTGTCTTGTTTCACTTGCCCCTTTGCACAGCTAACCCGGTTCTGGTCTGTGCACTTGGCTTTCTTTTAAATCCTTTGAAACTGTCCTGGAAAACCTCCTGCTGGTTTAACCTGCCAGTTGGAGCACAGCGTGCTGCTCCTGCAGGTGCGGGTACCCCAGGGGCACGGGCTGGCGAGCCCCCAGCCCCCTCCCCACTGCAGGCAGCTGAGGGCTCTGCTCTGCCTGCTGAGAGTTTGGAGAGGGCAACAGCTTTTGCCCAAAAAAAGTCTTCTCCCATGCAATGTTCACTCAAGTGCCAAACGCACCAGGACGCATCACTGGCTCAACCAAACATCCCAAAACTCTGACCTGCACCAATACACTCCCAGTGGTTCAGCTGATTGTTCCATCCCCTTACATGAAAACTGTTCAGTAACAGGAGGGTTTATGGGTGTATTCACTAATGGCTATATAACTGTACGCTGGGGTGAAAAGGAAGAAAAAAAACAAACCAGAAAAACTTTCTCAAAGGATAGAGGTGGGAATCCCATTAACATGACGGCTCGCTCTTTAGTTGCCAAAATGATTGACAGCTGGATAAGGTCAGAAAATGAAAACCAAGCCATGGGGGACAGAGTGGGGAGGGGAGGGGGCCAATCAGTTGAATAAAAAACTGAGTGTCGGTGCTGGGGAAGGAGAAAATGGGCACTCCCACTAGAAAAATCCTCACCCTCTGCTCCCCTACTGTTTGTTTGGGGAAAATGCTGCAGCTTAATCAGAATTATTTACAAGATAATAGTCCATTGTTTGTAGTAAGACAGATGCTGTCTGTGGGAATTTGGTGGTTTATGCTCTGTGCATTACAGTGCCATTGCTGCGTACAGATGGGATCACAGTGGTATTGTTGTTATCCACTTTTTGGAAATTTGGAGGATCCTTACTGTGAAAGGAGGGTCCTTAAACTGAAAAAGAAGGTTTTTTTCTCAGACCCAGAACTGGGATTTCTCTTAAGGTAGAATTGTTTTTGTATGCATATGAGAGAAGAGGACAAGGTGGAAGCACTTTGCTTGAGACCTATAGCATGACGGGTCCCTAGGCTGGCTTTACTTGGTGGTGGTGAACATGAATTCAACGGATGAATGGATCCTGTGTGTTGTTCCAAATGCAAGGAGATACGTTCTGGTGGGATATGTCATTGCTCCTTCCTTTGCTGGTGGCTGGCAGAGTCAGTTGCTTAGAAGGTGGTGTGAGAGGTACGCAAACATACCTGGGCAAGAGCAGAGCTTGCCTGGTGGGTGATCATTCTCTGGTCATGCGATCGCAATGCATGGTGTTCCCTGCCATCCCTCTCACGCTGCAGTTTAAACACCGAGCACTTCTGTTTCACCAGAAAACATTGTCCTGATGATTTTGGGGCTGAAGCTGTGGGAAAGGAAAACTAGATTTTCACTGGATTCATACTGAAAATGAAACAAAACAAAAACAAAAAAAAAAAAAAAAGAGAGAAAAATCTTTATTTATTTAGAAGATCAAATGCAATAATTGATTATTATTATTTTAATCCCAGCAGAAACTCTATTTCCATAAGCATCCCCTTCTGGCCCAAGTAGAAAATCCAGTGTGGAGGCCTAGAGCCTGGCAACGGGGCCAAGCCCATGACATGCAGGTGGGTGATGCTGTGCCATATGGGAATCGCTGCAGCCAGGAAGAATAGGGAGCTCTGAGGAGGTCAGTGGAGACGGTTGCCTCCATCAGCGTGTCCGTTTCACCGGCTGGCTGGGGGCAAAGTGCAGGGGACAGCAGCACCCACAGCTCTTTCCTATGGCCCGGGGATGAGGACAAGGACTGTGCCACCCAGAGCTCTGCAGTGCTGTGCCTCTCGCAGGAGTCAATCCTGCCTTGCCTTTTCTACCCGCACCGCTGAAGCCTGTGACACAAGAAATTTCTCCTCAGGTCACTGTGCTTTGGAGCAGGACCTGCAGGCAAGGTGCAGGACAAGGGGGTGGAGGGTGTCTGGGCGGATGTGGTGTATGTGTGTGCACGCACTTCCTCTCTCAAAAAATCTGCTTTTAGTGTGCAGTAGCTCACATACTACCTCGGCAGAGACCGGTGTGCACCAAAGGCAACCAAGAGACGACAAATCACCAGAAAGGCTCCAGAGGGGATTTTGAGCATCCACGTCTGGTATCCCAAGATCCATTAGCTTTCAGGTAAAACAGAAAACAATGATCATCTTTTTTGTATGCCAGATAATTAAGCTGTCTTTCCATTACTGCAAAATACCTGAGTTTCCCTGGAGAAAGCAGAAGGCCTGGGGACAGGGAGTGAGACAGGAAAGGGCAAGGACTGACTGATTTGCAGTTTTTGGGGTCCATGCACCTGGAAGTGGGTTTCCAACATCAGCACACCCTCCTCTGGGTGGGTTCCCCTGAAACAGGTAGTGGGAGGCAGCAGCCCCTGAGTCCTCCCTTCCCGCTGGGCTCAGTGTGTTGCCAGGGACAGAGCCAATAGCATCAAATCACAAGTGGAAACCACGTTGCCCAAGAAAAGGGATCTCCTCTGGCTTCTGTGAAACGGAGTTTTCCGAGAATACCCTTGAAGGATTAGACTGGCACAGGAGGTTGCCATTCCTGAGTGATTTCATTTTTCCTCAGTGTCTCCAGTGGGATCTGTACAGGGAGCTCTTAATTTTTTTCCTCCAAGTCAGCATTTATTTGGAAAATCTTGATTTTGTATTTCATGACATTTAAACTTTTCAGCCTAATGTTCTAATAAGGATTCTGTCCGTCTGTCTAAATAAAGCTTCATTCTAATGAGGACACCATCCATCTCCTGAGATGGAGCCCTAACGACTTCCAGTCTCAGTGTAATTTTAGCTAGGCTCCCTTCCCCACCCTCTTCACCCACAGCTCTTTGTTTGGGGTGTAAATTATCTGTTTTGGGACAAAGTTGTGCAGAATTTCATTTTGGGTCAAGTGACTGAGCTATTATGTGAGCCTCTGCTTTCTCTCTGAAAAGGGGGATTTTGCTCACTCCCAGTTGTATGTTCAGTGCCTGCTTATTTGCAATTTCTGTTCATAAGGCTGTGGGTTTTCATGCCAACGATTTTCTGTTTGAGTTATTGGAGTAGGGAGGTTGTGGGAGCATGCCAGTGTCAAAGGTTGTTGCTTGAATGATAATTAATAACATTATCAGACTGATTATGTGTTTAGATGTCCAGAATCAGGAGTGAATTGAACTTGTTAAATTTAATTCCTACCTCCAAATATCTGTTTCCCGTGGCTGGGAGACTGGCGTGCTCACCAGTCTTGCATTTGCATAAAGGACAAAACCGAGAATTTGAAAGGGCAACAACTAATGAGAATTGCTGAAATTCTGCACTTTTGGTGTTCATAGGGATTCTCCTACAGCACCATCACTCTGCAAGCTTTCGCCAGGGAGAAGAAAGTGCAGATCGGGTGCGCGATAATGTTTATAGACCCTGGTTTCATTGTGTCAGCTGCTGACTGAAACGTCGAGTCATTTGAGATTGGAGATTATGTCTTTTAAGGTCCCGAAGAGCCGTTTCACATGCGACTGATTACCTCTGTCAGAGGCGGGAGAGCTGGGTCCCACCTCGGTGGGTGGGATCTGAACTCATGCTTTCAGAGGTCAATAACAGGGTTTTTAGACCTTTGAGCTTCTCAGTCCCTTATAGCCAGACCTTTTCTGTTAAAACTGTTTAAATTACAAACCAGTAATAAAAGGATCATATGTGTTTCCCACTGAACAGGTTCTTTAAGGCTATTATGATAATTAAAAACATATGGTGCCTACACAAGTCAGAGGGAAACCACAGATGTACAAATTAGGTATTATATAAGGTTTTTCTTTTTTGCCCTTTCAAAAACAACAAGCCAAAGAAGTACAAAGAGATAAAGGTGGTAATTTCTTGGGAGATAGTAGGTAACATTTTGGATTTTTAATCATGAAATATGTAAACGTCCTTTCCTACACATAATCAGAGAAAACTCTTTCTAATGCTCAGGAAGAAAAAAACAGTAGCATAAGACAACAGTATTTATGGGAGGAATAAGGAAACACTTTGTTTCATGAAAGTTATTGGAGACCAGGAAACCTTTTGCATTTTTTATGATGTTTCCCTGCACAGACACAGAGGATTATATTTATTAAATATTGAATTATATTGAAATTGGATTGATGCAGCCAAAGAAGGACATTTCTTTGTATTCCATTTTTTCTCCTTTTAAAAAAGGGAAATGTACTAATATTGATTGCAGTACAAGTAGTCATTTGTTTTAATTTAAAAATATAGGATTGATTTTGAGAAGGTGATAAATACTGCTAATAAAAAAATTCAAAATGGGGATTTATAATGATTCTCTGTTAAGTCAATGGTTTAGTGAGGCTAACTTATAGTAGAGACGTGCAGAACTATCCATAGCTAATGGGTTATTTGCCATTTGCTAGCACTGCAAACTTCCCTTGATTTTCCTGGCCCTGCTACAAAAGGTAAAATTTATATTATCTAACACTCCTCACTCCTTGTTTTGTCTTTCTTGTGCTGAAAATGGGCAGCCAAGACTATGCTGCCCAGCTCAGGGGCCCCTCCATACGCAGACATGTGCAGATATTTCATACAGAGGGGCAGGGTCCCTGTGTGGCTGCACTGGGTCTGAATTTAGTAGTTGTGGTGGGTCTCAGCTTCTTTGGCGGTACAGTGCAGCTCCACAGGTTTCGGGGTCTCTCAGCCTCTGCACAGGTCTTTCCTTGTGCCACGCAAGATGGGCAGGTCTCAGCAGCATCTGAAGTAGCCCTGAAGCCTGTAACTTGTGTTTGTTTCTTTGAGCCCCATGGCTGACACAGAACCAGCATCTGCCTGGTGCCTTGCCCTGCCTCAAGTGCAGGAAACCCTCCTCTTCTCACCTGGGACTGCTGGGGGCTTGATGCCCCTGCAAGAAGTGGGACCGCAGCACATCTGCTGTGCCATGCCAGGGGTGGGCAGACAGCATCCCACCAGCACAGAGCACTGCAGTCTCAGGGATGAAGAACTGTCCTTATCTTATTCCATGCTGCCCCATGGCAGCATGGCATGGAGACCATCCTGGCACCGTGCCCGTGGTTGGGTTTGCCTCTCTCCTAAAGGGGATGCTGCCAGCCCGCTCCCCAAGAACTCCTTGCCTATGCCAGCCCTGCTGCAGTCCAGCTGGTGGGACTCTGCCCAGAGGACACTGTGTCCTACCCTCTGCAGGGCCACCCCTGGGCAGGTGGCCTGGATCTACAGCAGGGATCTCACCCCAAGGTGCAGCTGAGTGTTTGGAGGCCTTTTCTGTGTGCACTTACATTCTATTCTTTTGGCAGCAAGTAGAAAACATTGTTTTCCTCCACCCTCCTGTCTCCCCCCCAAAAACTTTCAGAAGATAAAAAGAATAAATATCTGGGGAAAGAGGAGAGGCAGAAGCCTGATGCTAATACTTCAGGCTTGCAGGAGCGGTAGCTGAGCAGGCAGTTCTGAAGAGAGTTTTTTCTTTTGAGTGATAGCAAACTCAGTGTTATTTCGCATGTAGGTATTACCATTTTAACTTTTACGGAGGTAAAATAACACCTTGTCACTCAGTGCGAATACCAATCACAAAATGAATTAATTGTAATAACCGTTGTCAACAGAACAAAAGACTTGTTGCTTTCCTAAGCAGATTTCAGTGCTACTGATAACTATATACAGAGGTTCCCATTGGGATTATTCAGTATATGTAGTCAGAACATAATTTTATCTGTCTTTCTCTGCACTTTGTTGCAAAAGTCTCAGAAATTGAGTCAAAAACCTGTATTTTTTAGATATTGCTACATATATACTTTTTCAGTGCTTATGTGGGGTTATTTTTCAAAGAATCCCTAAGCATTTTTACTAGCTAATTAACACTTTTTTTGTGGCTAATTTCTTAAAGAATTAACAAGCTTATAACAGTCTGCAGAATCTGTTTATTTACCTTATGCCATGACGGACAGTCACTTTCAGAGAAAGTATGGGCAGCTTTTTGCTACATAAAATTTATTTTTGCTAATGTTTTTTCTTTAGCCAGCCATCTTTATCTAAAGCGAACACTGCTATCCCAATAGATAGGTGAAGTTTCCTTTGAAAAGGGGGGAGAGAGAGAAAAAATTAGCCAGGAAAAGCAAAATTCTTCATACTTGTGCTAACCACAAATTTATTCAAGCGAAGTTTGGGGTGGTGGGGAGAACTAATTAACTAATGTCACAAAGGAGCCTCAGTACAGCAGAAATTGGTGCCAATATGCTATACTCATTTTGCATGGCTATTTATTTAGCTTAATAATCAAAAATACTATGGCATATCCTTTACATTTTACTGCAAATGCTCTGTATTTTCTTAAAGAAACAGACATTAATATTGCAGCCTGGGATAGTCATAGTGACCACTGCCAGTGGAATAAACACTCATCAGAACTCACCCATAGAGCAATCAAAGGTCCATTTTGCATCCTTATTTAATAGAATATGTATTTTAGATGCTTCCCTCCTCTTCCCTTTCAAAGCATACCAACAGGCTTCCACACTCCCTGCCCTCCTTGTGAGCAAAATCACAAACTTGGATAAAATACATGGAAAATAAATTATCCATGTATCTCCCCCTGAAATAAGCCAGAAAGCAGGAAAACATCTGATGGGAAAGTCTGTTTGGGTAGGGCTCCCCGGCCCGTCACTGGAGCAAAGGGCTGAGAGGCTAACGAAGCACCAGCAGAGCAGCCGTGCATCATTAACTGGGCACCAGGTCCTGCTGCTCCCATCTCTCGCCTGATTAAACCAGGTGCAGCTCGCAGCCACAGCACTCTTTGCAGGAGAGCAAGAAGCACCCTGGAACCACAGTAAGACCTTGTTGAATCCTTTCTGAATCTGGTGGGGCTGGAGGGGCAGGAGACTCATGCAGCCCCGTTCTGGGCTTTGTAGCAGGCAGCGATATTGCCACACTGCCTCAATGCAGGGAATTTCTGTGGTTTCCGCTCAAACTCTCTGCTGTCAGTAACACTTGGTCTGTCTGTCTTGTTGGCAACCGTTGTGTCTTCAGCCACCAGTCAATCAAATGTTACTGCTTCCACTGGAAACTTGTTTTTCACATGGGCAGCACTGCTCTGCAGCTGCAATGGGGCATCCCTCTGTCATGGCACAGGCTCGTGGGGCTGGCGAAGGACCTGCTCACTCACAGCTCTGGAGGGGTGACACGTGGCTCAGTGTAAGCTCCAGTATGTCTGTTGTCACAGTCTTCACTTCTTTTTATTGTTTAAACACTGCTGAATGTGCCTAAGTGATCTTCCTCTCATGCACTTCCTGTGGCAGAGGGGACCAGAATATCCATGACAATGCAATTGTGCTGGAGTTTGAGTGGTTGCGTTTTGGCAGCCTTAGGCCAAGGCTGTGGTTGCCCTTGCATGGATTCACAGAGACATAGGAAGGCTTATGCAAGAAACTCTCCCTGCAGGTTCAGGCATTCAGCAGAATAAAGCAGCTCTGGGAGGGAGCTGCTCCACAGTGCCTGGAGCTGCTGCGGTTGTAGTCCTTGGGCCAGGATAGTGGCTGGTGTGCTGCGGTGGTTTTGAGGCTCCCTGGCTTTGTGCTCCAGGTTCTCCTGCACCTCTGCCATCGCTCTTCCTCTCTGGTTTACAGCTTACCTGCAGAAGTAAGGTTTTAGATGGTGGGTGCAACATGAAGAAGGTTAACAAGCATCTTGTCCCCATTCTAGTGCCATGCTGGTGGGGATGGCGGCTCTGCTTGGGATGCAGCAATCCTTGTATGGACTCATGGGGTGCTTTCAGGAAAGCCTTGTGTTGGAAACCTTGGGTCAGGCTGGGCACAAGCAGCACAAATGGAGCAGGAGGACGCATCCGTTCGCCCCATGCCAAGCCTGGAAGTGTGTGCTGTGTACGGGAGCAGGAAGAGAGAGTGCAGTGCTCTTCAGCC
>JAVSBS010019569.1:116938-133796 GCA_033124195.1 Coracias cyanogaster | reverse complement strand
ATAGGCTATACTTGCATGCATATACATTTATATATAAGTAGATATTTTTAGAGAGTGAAAGAGTGAGAGAAAGTGCATGGTGTATGTGTGTGTCTGTTTGTATGAGAATATGAATGTGTGCTAAGTGAATGGAAGATGGATTGACTCTGTATACAGCAGTTGGTAACAGGCAGTGGTAAATGTGCTGTCCAGACACCAATAAAAAATGCAAAGTTGTTTGGTTTCTTTTCTTACAGTAATTAACTGGTGATTTATTTTACAAATGTGTCATGGTAATTCAATTAATTTGCTAATTTAGTGCTTGGGGGTTTTATTTGTAACCGTCAAATATTTTACTGTGCACATCTGTGTCATGGAGAATTTTGCCAATATGCCATTATTTCCTTCATTTCAATAAATGTGTTACACAAATATCAAGAGGGAAGAGTGCCTAGAATGTTAGGAAACTATAGAGCTGCTGTACTAACATGCATAGACACAAGAGAGTATTATAGGCTCTGCTGAGCATTCCTCTGAGGTGTTAACGACTTTAAGCCTGTCAGGAATGTCTCTAGCTTGTACAGCAAAGACAATTCAACAGTTTAATAAAAAGGTGTAACATTTCCTACAGGTGAGCTCAAGTGATCAAAGGGTATAATAGGGCTTTTGTTACTTCATTCAAAGAATGCATTCTGGAGTTTAACCTTTGCTTTTGATGTAATGTCATCTTTGAATACTAACAGCCTTTTCTAGGAAGGATTAAGTTGTTTGAAGTGTTTTTTGGTCTTTACTTAGGACTTGGCTTTGGAAACTAAAGAAAGTGTGGAGTAATGTGCTATAAATCATGGAAAGGCTTTAAATAGTAATATCTAGAATAACTAAAGCTCATGAAGGAGATGGTCAAGACTGGATGGTTAAGTTTGATCATACTAGGTTTATGTTCAACATTGATGTCTAGCATTTACTTATATACAAGAGTCCTTTTTTGGATGAGAATATTTGTGAAATGGCACAAACTGGTCCATTTTTTTTTTGATACACTGTACTTGCATTTCCATTCTGAGATAAGATTTGTAGCACAGGAACTGGATAAACAATGAGGAATAGACAACAACAGGAAAGCTGAAGCTATCCAAGCCCTGTATCTCCTCCAATTGTCTGACAGGTGTTTCTATTCTTGAGGCAAAGAAACCTCATTTTCTCCTAAATCCTCACAGATTTCACCTCAACATTTATATTATACACTTCCAGCATACTGACAGATGCAGAGGTAGAAACCATAGAGTCACTGGGTCTGCCCAGTTTTGCACTGTTCCTAATACGCTCACTCTCTCTTTCCACTTATGAAAATGAGCTTATTTCCTTATCCTGTGCTAGTACAGGGCAAATCACAGATACTGAAAGGTAAAATGAGACCTGACTTCTAAATAAATTCAGATGAAATGTCCTCTAACATTAAGCAAAATATTCAGGAAAAATGAACAGAAGTGACAGCAGGAAAAAGATGTTGATGCTTTGTTTCTGAGTAATGAAGCCAGATAGGCAAGGATGATTAATTCCAGCAGTTATTACCAATTAACTGATTGACTTGGCCTAGAAGTACTAATATATCTTCATCCTCTGGCATAAGGTGGTTCAAGTTGTCTTTCAGGGACAGCTGCCTCAACAAAGAAAGCAGAAGGCTATTGAGGGTTACAGAATAGTTTTAGGCAAGGGTGAAAGTTGTGGGAAAATTCAGAAATGGTTTTCACATTTTGAAGCAACTAGTTGGGTTTGAGGCAGGCGATTGTCCCAGATTATTAGACTACATTATACCTTCCAAATCTGATATAGAATGGCATGGGAATAGGTAGGAAATTGGTATCATTTAACAAAGCCCCCTTGCCTGATTTCTAACACTAGATAGCAGTGGCCCTTGGGAAACAACCATAAGAGAGGCATTTCAGATTTCCAGAAGCAGTGTTTTGGTATGTTTTAAAGTTCTGAGTGAGATGCCATCTCTCAAGTCATTGCCTTCAGTAAGCATCTCAGTTTTGCGACAAATAGTCACTTACAGCTGGCACTGGAAGCTCAATTCAAACTAGTAAGTCCTTGGTTGTGCATTAATACCTGTCCATTGCCACAGCTCCAAAGTGTTTCATAAATAAGCAGTGGAATTTATTTGTGTCTTTGAAGTATTTGTACACAAATGGAACACAGATACTAGACTTCATTCATTAATGCTGTCTGGGAAAGGGGCAGGCTGCTGGGACAGGACAATACAAAACTCTGGTGTAGTACTGCCATGGATGGAAGGTACACTGTGGAAGTGTTTCGAGTGTTCTGGCTATTCACAAACTTGACTTTTATTTTAAGTCCTCGTTTCATATGTGACTTCATTTTCCAGCTGGCAGCTTTCATTTAGGGAAAAGCTCTCTTTCATCATGATAGGAATGATCTTCAAGGGAAGGTCTTCAAGCTTCTCTGGAGGTAGATTGCACCTTCATGGAAGAATGATCCAGGACTCTTTCACAGACTAGAAAAAAGCGTCAGGAGGACTGGAAGATGAAAAGGAGAATGCTCTGTGACTCCTCTGACTGGTGCAAGAGTTTTGAGGCAGTTCAGATATATGCACTTCATCTCTTGGGGAACATGAAAGACAGATGAGGTGAAGGGATCCAAAAACATAGCTGGACATCCAGGTGTTGCTCTTCATTTCTTACCCCATTTTCTCTGAGTGATAATATGAAAATTTTTACTGTGGCCTGCCTTAAATCAGAACAATGCCACATATCCTTTGTGTAATATTCTTAATCAATGATGCCAAAATAGATGCTAGAAAAGTAAAATGTTGGATATTTTTCAGGGAGTTAGAAATTTTGGCACAATGGACATTTTGTAACTGAATATAGTTGTTATGTATACTGTTTAAAGCATGTACATATAGCTACAGAAGAGCATAAATCATTCAATAAACGTTTAGGCAGCAAATGTTATGTTTATAATGCATTTAACTTTTTTTTTTTTCTTCCCAGTGCTGTGATTTCATTCCTGTTCCTTCAGCATTTAGATAGAAATTGACCTTCCTCAGTTTAGGTATGGAATATGTCTTGGGTCCACTCATGCAGACAAGAGTAGTGTAGTTCTGGGAAGGAGGAGAGGGTTATACATTACACATTCAAGGCAAAAAATACCCAAATTTGAGGTATGAGTATATGTAGGCAAATATTAACATGTGAAATAGATTAAGTTGCATTTGTAGCATTTCTGTCAACAGAAACATAAAAATTTCATAATAAATAGGAAAGATGAGGGAAAATCCTGTGTCTCCTGATACTCTAAAAGATATCACTCTAAAAGACCTCTCCATAGCTCTTTTGTCAATGCCGGATGGATTACCTGCAAATGCAGACATGCCAAATACTGGAAAATAAGTATAATACATGTGTATATACATATGGAAGATCAAAGCATGTCTATTCCCGGATTTATGCTCCAAGAGAATGAATTCTACTTCCACAGTTCTCAAAAAGTCCCCAATATAGTGATTTATAGAGTCTTCTCCAATATATTATTGTATTCTGTTCAGGATGGTTATTTTTTTATGTCCCAAATATGTACTGCCCAAAATATGTTGGATAACTTATCCAAAACTATTCAGTTGAAAGTTTTGGTCTTTGAGGAAGAAAAATACAGTATGTTCACTTTGACATAACTTCATTTCCATTTCCATAACTATTAGAGAAAATAGCCCTCTACAGGATTAGAAATAAATTAGCATTTATATCGCTGTTAGCTATGATTCTAGTTTTCAGGTAGTGCATGCTTACATGTGAGTTTTAGGACCACATATTAGAATGTGATTGTTTTCTTCCAGTAGTACTGACAAATCCATATAAATAATGCTCAAATGAAACAAATGATTCAGGATACACAACTTTCAGGAATTCTATTGTTTTAAATTGAGACATTATTAACCAGCGTACATAGTAATTCATCTTTATGAATTCTGTGTGTGCTTCATCACTGGTATATTTTTTTTCTCCATTTTATTAAGAGTGGTAGTTTTTTTATTAAAAGAGACTCCTGTGAAACTATTTGAGGGAATAAAATGAACACATATCCTGGGTGAATATGTTCTTTATTTTGTTAATAAATCCGTGCTATAATTTTACTTACAGAAGCATCTGTGAATACCAGTGTTCACTTTTTTACATATTTACTCATAAACAGATAAATTGCTGATGTTTCTGATCAGATAATGAAAAATCCTTGGAAACAATTGTGAAAACTTCCTTGAGCTCCACTTGCTGAACTATTTGCTGCTTTTTCTACTGCTACGAAGAGAAATATGGTGTTTTATATTTGTATGTTTATTTCATATATATTATGAAAATGAATGTTTTACAGTAGTAATTGTCCTTAAACCATGCCACAGGGATATTTTGTTCAGAAATTCCTACTCAGTGGAAGAGTAAACAGTTTTACATTATGGAAATTCAGATAGCTACACTTCCTGTAGAAAAGCAAATTAACTGATTGGAGTGTCCCAACTTGTACACCAAATGATAATTTTATTGTCCTTTTTGCTACTTCTGCTAGTCATACATTCTTTTTCATTGTATAACGGAAATAAAGTGTAAATAATAAATTATACTTGGTTGCCAGACAATTCTGCATGCCTTCAACTGTATCATGCAAGAACAACACTTAAAAACTTACTTAGTATCATGCAGTGCCTTATGGAACATCTAAAGCACAGTGAGGCTACAGCCCTTCTTAGCAACAAGAAGTGTGGGGTTTTGTTTTGCTTATAAATTGTAAAAAAATTGTAAAGACATTTTTTCTCTGGATGAGGTTCTATAGAAATCTAATAGAAAAATATGTTTGATTAGGGAAGATAACTGGTGAGAGTTGCAATCCCTGTTTTCACAGGAAAAAAACCTTAAAATTTAGGTGCAAAAGTGAAAGTAGAAAACTTCAGAGTTGACTTTTTTCATTTCTGTAGCTGTTAGAGAAAATAGTTCTCTACACATTTAGAAAGGTAGAAACTTTCTGGCCATGTATGTTATTAAGAATCGCATCTGAAATATTTTCTTACTGGTGTAACTCCAACTTTCCATGGAGTTCTCAGATGGATATTTCTGAATTTGAAGAGAAAACATGAAGTAAAACCTAGACTCACCTTTCAGAGTTTTAAAGTCTATGCTCCACAGGCAGCAACTGACACGTTTTTCTGTTGCAAGAAAAATTTCTTCCATATCCTATTTCTTTCCCAAATCAGCATCTTGTTGCATAGGAAATTTAGTTTAATTTTACAAAATCATATCCACTGGAATTGTTTCTGGACATTTAATAGAAAAAAATTTAACATCTGTGGATCTTGTTTTGTAGTTGTTTGTGTGATTAAATACCTGAAATTTGTCAATATGTAAAATGTAGTGGTCTGCTTGAGAAAAAAAATATACCATGTGCATTTGGCATTGTGCAGTGCTTATGTGTGAATAATAACATCTACATATCTGTTTCCAAACCTTTCTTTTTCATTAGAGACAAACTTCTGTCAGTTTGTGCTTCAGTTATAGCCTCAGGTTTTGTGTCAAAAGAAGTGTGGTAAATGAAATAGGTTATATTTCCGGATGACTTTCTTGGACCTCTTAATATTTCTTTGTGTATGGAGAAAAACTGTCCAAATTATCAGAGAGTACTAGCAGCATTAAATTCCCTCTCTAGCTCCTGCCTTCTGTCTGTTTTTGAAGGTCATGATTGATCTTTGCCTTTCTGTCCTTGTTTTTAATCATTCTACATGTAACTGTTCTGCTGGGTCTCATTAATGTTCAATTTGCAGCAGGAAACCGTTCCCATGCACTATCAAAGTTGTACTTAGCAATGTAAACATTTAATCAGAAAGTGAACTCTAAGAAGATGAGATTTAGTACTTCTAATGTTAAACAGACATCCTCAGCTCACCTCTTAGGGAAGACAGAGACATAAAATTAAGGTGCATTTTAGGACTTAATACAGAACTCAGCAGTTCAGAGCAGAGACTGATGAGTGAGTGTACATTATGTACAAAGGTTATCCTTTTTTACTAAAATTTACTTTCCAGGTCAAAATTAGTGAGCCATCACAGGAGAGCTCATACTCCCCTTATCTAGTGTTCTTGCTCTCCAAATTCTGTGGTTAAATTTCAGTTTAGATTTAGTACTTCATACACCTTGGGTATGGAATAAATTTTCTTTCTCATGCTCATTTCTGGAATTAGAGGCATTAGCCATTCAGTTGCTATTAAATCATGATCTTATCTCACTGTTGTTCAGATAAAAATAATGATCTTATCTCACTGCTGTTTGTATAAAAACATAATTTATTTTCAGTCAAACTACACCACTACATAACTAAATAGCAAGAGGGGAGTTAGATCACATTCTGCCAAGTCCTAGAGGTGAAAAACACTACTGAAATGAAGTACATACGTGTGAGTGTGTGTATGTATGCACACAGCATGTAACAGTGTGTAGCAGAAGACGGGAGGAAATATTAAGACAACAGCTTTACTGAGAGCATTTCCTGGGAGATAATGTAGCCTGAAGTTAAATGGGAAATATTCTAATTGGAAAAACATTTAACTGTTGGCAAATGCTGTAACATCATTATTAAACAGACACTGTTTAATAGATCAGATGTATATGGAATCTGATTCTGAGGTTGCATATATAAATGCACAGATTTCTCCAGTAAAGGTAGAAAGAGAAAGCATTTTCTTACTACTCAAGGCCATGGCATTTTTTGCCCCTTTCCCACTTTTTCTACAGTAGAAAGTTAAGCAAGAAAATACTGGATATCTTGTAATTTAAAAGTGCTCTTAAGATATTAATTTGTACTGATGTTATTAAATTTCTTTCCACTGTTAGTTCTAGGGAGTCTGTGGTAGGTTTCAAACACAGATTTTAATCAGATGTATTTCATCATTGTATTCCTTCCTGGTAAAAACTGTATTTTGGAAGACATAATGGTACAGTAACATCAATACTTTGCCAGTTGCCAAAAGGAAAAAATAATTACATACAGGAGTCTGATCTGTGGTATGTCCTGTGCTACATTAATTGCATTGCATCATAAAGTGGAAATAGTACCACTGGATTTTAAGGATAGGCTACACTAGACTTTCTTCCCTGTGGTACAACCTTGACATAGAACTCACTGTTTTCATCAGAAATGCTAGAAGCAGCATTCAAAATATGAGTGAAGGACCATGGCCTATCTAACCACCTGTGACCATACCAGGCTGGAAGTATCTGTTTTTCTGCCTCCTTACCTGCAGAGTACTCGAGAACAGAAGACTTCATTCATATGTCCATAGCAACATAAATGTACCGAAGGAAAAAGACACGCTTGCCTGTAAGTTCCAGTTGAGGCCTGTTTCTAAGAAGGGAACACCTCATCTTCTTTTGCCCAGACACTGAGTAAGGATTTACTGGTTGGTTCCCAGGGTAAGGTGGAATCATACCATGGTGGGAAGACCAACTGGTCAAGAAAATGCTGTTATTCCTAGAAAAGCTAAAAACCAGCGGTCTAGGAGCTTGAAACCTAGAAACCACCAGGCAGAAAAGCAGGGACCTTTCCATAGGGATCATGAGCTTTATTGACACTGACATGCATCCCCTTAACATACTGCTGTTGAGCAAATTTTTCCTTTCTGGCACTACCCTCCTCCCCCAACAAATGACAAACAAGTCAGATAATTTGGGATGAGCTTCAAGTAAGCATTTTTCTTCTTGCTTGCATGTTCTTGTTACCCTGAAGGAGGCAGGGCATCATCTTACAATCCCTCCTGTCAGTGGCTGTTGAGTGGGACAAAAGTACTGTCTCAAGTTAGCGAAGTACAGGATCACTCCAGCTTTGATGAGAAGGTTTTGTTGAATCTAAGCCTTTGAAGATGTATGTCTTTCTCTGTGTGTGGCCACAAGGTCTTATATGAAATATAGGGTTGCAGGCTGTGGTTGCTTCCAGTGCTGTGGGCTAGGCTTCCCAGGAGTCTGCTGTGTATCTGTAACATCAGCACAGGTTATTAGGCTTCTCTGCTCGAAGAGGGCAGGCAGCAACACCCAGAAATTTCTTAGATGCTTTCACCCCATTAGAGCTCTGAAGGAAGGATAGCATCTCCTTTCTGTCCCTTCCCCAGTCAGTCTGGACTCTGGGGAGGGGAGCAGCTAATTTTCAGAATAGTAAAGGTCTTCAAGAAATGTTTAGAACCATAGAATGTATTGGGTTGGAAGGGACCTCTAAAGGCCATCTAGTCCAACCCCCGTACAATAAGCAGGAACATCTCTAACTAGGTCAGGTTGCTCACAGCCCCATCAAGCCTGACCTTGAATGACTCCAGGGATGAGGCTTCCACTACCTCTCTGGACAATCTGTTCCAGTGCTCAACCACTCTCCTGTTAAAGAACTTCTTCCTAATAGCTAACCTAAATCTACCCTTTTCTAGCTTAAAACCATTACCCCTTGTTCTGTCACTACAGATGCTCAAGAACAGATCTCCTCCTGCCTTGTTATAGGCCCCTTTCAGGTATTGGAATGTCACTATAAGGTCTCCCTCAGAGCCTTCTCTTCTCCAGGCTGAACAGCCCCAACTCTCCCATCATGTCTTCACAGGAGAGGTGCTCCAGCCCTCTAAGGATTTTTGTGGCTCTCCTCTGGACACTCTCCAACAGGTCCATGTCCTTCTTGTGTTGGGGCCTCCAGAGCTGGAAGCAGTACTCCAGGTGATGTCTCACCAGGGCAGAGTAGAGAGGCAGAATCACCTCTCTTGATCTGCTGGCCATGCTTCTTTTGACACAGCCCAGGATGTGATTGGCCTTCTGGGCTGCCATTGCACATTGGTGGCTCATGTCCAGCTTTTCATCTACTAGTACCTCCAGGCCTTTTTTCACAGGGCTGCTCACGAGCATGTCTTCTCCCAGCCTGTACTTATAATGCTGGTTGCCCCAGCCTGGGGAGGCTGCACTTGGCCTTGTCTTGGCCTTGTTGAATCTCATGAGTTTCACCTGGGCCCACCTCTCCAGTCTGTCCAGGTCCCTCTGGATGGCATCCCGTCCCTCTAGTATATCAACTGCACCATCCAGCTTGGTGTCATCAGCAAACTTGAGGGTGCACTCAATGCCTCTGTCAATATCATTAAGGAAGATATTAAACAACACAGGTCCCAGTATGGGACACCACTTGTCATCTTTTTCCATCTGGACATCGAGCCACTGACCACTACTCTGTGTATGTGACCATCCAACCAATTTCTTATCCACTGAGCAGTCCACCCATCGAACCTGTATTTCTCCAACTTTGAGAGAAGGATGTTGTGGGGTACCATGTCAGAGGACTTGGAGACGTCCAGATGACATCCATAACTCTTCCCTTGTCCACTGATGCAGTCACTTCATTGTAGAAAGCCACGAGGTTGGTCAAGCAGGACTTGCCCCTAGTAAAGCCATGCTGACTTTCTTGGATCACCTCCCTGTCCTCCACGTGCCTTACCAGATCTTCTAGGAGGATCTGTTCCATGATCTTCCCAGGCACAGAGGTGAGGCTGACAGGTCAGTAGTTCCCAGAGTTTTTCTTTCTACCGTTTTAAAAAATGGGTGTGATGTTTCCTTTCTTCCAGTCACTAGGACTTCACCTGACTGCCATGACTTTTCAAACAGTATGGAGAGTGACGTGGCAACTGCATCAGCCAATTCCCTCAGGAGTCTGGGATGCATCTCATCAGGTCCCATGGACTTGTGTGTGTTAAGGTTCCTTAGATAGTCATGAACCTTGTCCTCATTTATGGTGGAAGGGACTTTGTCTCCCTGGTCCCTGTCTCATGGGCCATCAACTTGAGAGCTGTGCAGAGAGAGAGATTGCCAGTAAAAACAGGCAAAACCATCATTAAGGACCTCAGCCTTCTCCTCATCTGTCATTACTAGCTCACCATTGCTGCTCATTAAGGGGGGTATGCTTTCTTTGACCTTCCTTTTCTGGTTTATGTAGAAGCCTGTATAAGCCCTTTTTGTAGGAAGGCTCAGCAGCAGGATCTGGACAGGCTGGAGCGATGGGCTGAGGTCAGTTGTATGAGGTTTAACAAAGCCAAGTGCCGGGTCATGCACTTTGCTCACAACAACCCCCAGCAATGCTACAGGCTTGGGGAAGAGTGGCTGGAAAGCTGCCTCGTGGAAAAGGACTATTTATTCTGTTGCTGAGAGATGAAAACAAGGATGAAATTGTCACTTGGATCCAGGCCTCAGGAGGTCTGTTGTAGGGCAATGACGCCTCATGCAGTGGATGCCTTAGTCTGTGGACTGTCTTATTTTCTTTGAAAGCCTGCTACATTACATGTGTATGAGAGTGTCTTTAAGGGAGAAAAAGAGAACTTGGCCCTGCAGGCTGAGCACTGTTACCCTCATCCCTTTTTCCTGTGGAGTCCTGGGAAACAATGATCAAGAATATGTCTGAAACTGGGGACTCTAAGAGATCCCACACCATTATATTGCTTGTGCACCTTTCTAGAAAAAGGAAATAAAAACTTCCACTTATAGCAGACATTTCAAAGGTAATCCATTAGCAAAGGACAGACTCTTGAGCTGACAAATAGCGAATTTTTACTGGTGGCAGAAGCAGCTCATGCATCAGTGGTCCAGAAGTGATACAGCAGTGATGGGTGAGTGTTTGTCTCTGGAGGTAGCTTGTTACTTTATTTAAAGATGGGGATAGTGATCATGGCAGCCCATGGGACCCCGCTGATGCAAGCTGTGCTAACATTACTAAAAAAAAAAAAAAAAATCACTTCCCTGCAGATTTCCTCTTGTCATTGCTTCAGCCATTTACTGTCTCAGAACAGTTCTGACATGGTGACCAGCTTTTGCTGCCAACTAGAATTACAATTCAAATATTGCAGCTCTGTATCCAGAGGGATACTGAACTGGCAAATAAAAAGCAGCCATCTCCCAATCCTGCAGCACTTGAAAATGCTAATGTTATTCAATATCCAATTATAAATATATTTTTAATATATTAAAATAATAAATAAAACCTAACTAAAATTCTCTAAGATAAGGATTTCTAATGACCTCATTGGACAAGTCATCCAAAATGGCTGCTTGTACCTTTTGCTCTTGTGATGATAAACATTGTCAAATACATGAGAATCTTTCAGCTTTACCATTAAGAAAAAAATAAATATCACACCATCCAAAGGGAAAAAAAAATTAGAAACCCAACTCTTTTAACCCTTGACATTCAAAATTCCAGTCTTTCAATACTGTTGTCTTTTTCCTTCTTCAAAAACCAAGCCAAATATTTTAAATATATTTTTCCACCTGTCAGAATGTGACAGATTTTATAACCGATATCCTGTCTCAGTAGGTGTTTGTACACTGACAATCAAAAGAAATCTATGTGTTACTGCTTACTCTTTTTTGAATCAGGGCTTGACCAGACATCCTAAATAGTGGAACACTGCCAACCTTATAAGCCCTCAAAACTTTCAGATAACTCAATGGCTTTACCCATCAACTGGTTTTCAAGACTTCTGGTTCCTTTTGCTTCTATTGCTTTCAACTTGTTTTCATTTTTCAGTGTTTTCACTGTTTGCTTATTTGTTTTTTAATCAATTCTTTGCCCGCTGTGAGAAAAGCAAATAAATGACCTTGAACTCTTTGCCCTTGCAAGTCATACCTCAACATTTATGTCAGAAATCAAGTGTCAACAACAAGAACAAATGCCTCATCTCACACCCCTGTGAGTAAAATACTGGATCTTTCCAGTACAATCTTGGGGGCATTCTGTCAGACATTTTAAGAGAGAATGTGAAGTCTTCAGCACATAGTCGTGTACTTTCTGCAGCTTACATTGTGAATATACACAATTGGATTAAGTTTGGCACCTATTTCAGCTGGCAGCTTATAAATGGACGTTTATACATGTAAGCAAGGAGAGAGGTAAGAAAAGGCAGAACTGTCACCTAAAACACTAGAAAAGAGCTTATTTCAACACTGCTGAGAAGATTGATTTGGATAGAATATGTTAACCACTTTCCAAAACATACTGAAAAATACTGGGTTTTATCGTAACAGAAATACAATCCTGTACCACGTGCTTGAGATGATGGCTTTAAAAAAAACGCATTGGGAGTTTTTATGCAAAGTCAGAGTATAAATCTTAAGGTATAGCAAATCAATACTTTTGATTAGAGTAGAAGTGAGGTGGTAAAGCTTTAACATCTTAAGATACACAGGTGGGAAATAATCTATCAAAGCTGTAAAAAATATCTTGAGTTTAATTAGGAACATGCTTCAATGTGTTGAGGTAAATGAGGATCTATATAAGTATATTTATGAAACAGCTGAATTTTTCATTCATTGCAACATGTTACTTTTTCACCAAGAAAAAAAAGTCTCCTCTGTGTTCATCGTTTGTTTAAAAGGTATTTAAATATTGTTTGTATTGTAGTAGTATCCAGACATCTTCACTAGCTTTTCATGCTAGCCACACAAAATAACAGATAGTCCCTGACTGAGAAAGAAATAGAAAGCAAGCAATGACTTATTCAAAGTCACCACACACGTCAAGGGTAGAAATGAGAACAAAACCTGAGTCTGCCAAGTCCCAGCTGAGATTCATCCTCTTCATACCGCATAGCTACTTATTTACAGCATTTAGCTTTAGGTATAGTAGTTGTTTTATTTCTGCATTAATGTAGGTATTTTAAATTTCATGCATAGTGGACTAGAATGCAGTTCTACATAATCTCTTTCCTACTGAAAATTTATAAAAGTAATTTTAGAAAATGAAAGAAAATTCAAGTGGCTCATGCTGTGTGGGAGGAGTCTCTCTCTGCAGCCAGCATTTTTGCTCTTGCCTTCCTTCACTGTTGAGCTCCTGCTGTAGCAGCTTAGGCTTGCAGCCCCGAGGTCTAACACTCAGCATGACGTGATGGTATGTGCAACAAACATCACTTGGGTAGTAACACGCAGTGACTTTGTGCCGTGGCAGAGCTGGCATTGGCTCCATTATACACACGCAGGACAAGACAGGTTTCTGTTCTGGGTTCATGGCCAGATGTTAATGGCTGTTGGTTTTATAAGTCTGATTGTACCCTCAGCAATCCCATTGAGATTTGTAATGGCTCTAAGCACATGTAATATACTTCCAGCATGGGTATGAAACAGAACATGCTTGCAAACAGCTGTGCTCTTACTTATGCAAAGTACTTGATTTCAAAGTGCCTAAGACATTTCTTTCCTTCCTTGAAAAGAAATTGTTTGAGAAGTGTTTGTCTTCCAGTAACAGATAGGTAGAGGGGTCCATGGGTTAACATCAGTAAGAGAGAAGAGTGTCCCCTCTTCTTCATTTTGTGCTGACATGTGTACTTGCTCCTGCCAGAGAATTAGCAGCCACCAATAGTAGTAATAGGAGGTGGAGGTGGGGGAAAGACCATTCACCATATGCTTGAGAACAGTCCGGGGCTGGGTGCTGAGACAGGCTAGTGGGAAGTAAGAAGGCAGGCAGAGAAATAAGCGTGAGTTTTAACCCAGTCTTGACTGGCAGAAACTGGTGAGAAGAGAATGGGAGCTGTAGATAGAAGCAAGACCTCTCTGTTTATAAACTGTGGTTAATCTCTGACCAAAATAGTGTTCCCTGTGAGATGTTGAGGAGGAAGACCAGAGGACCAGAGGACAGTATATGTGCAGAAGAGCTCAGTTCAGTCAGCTGTTGCTTCCATACTGTTTGGTAATGGCTTATTTCACAGTTTCCCATGTTTTGAGAAGATTTTTGCCTGGTCTGACACATGCATGCGTTGTACAGACATATGTATGCATGTATTTACATAGAATTAAACAGAATGAGAGCGTGTGTGTGTGTCTGTCTAAACAAGTTTAGAACTATGCAAGGGTGGGAGTCAAGGAGGCCCAGAGAGACAATTGCATGACTCCTTTGCCTCCTAGGCAGTTCTGTCATTTCTGGCTATAGGATTGGTTTGTTTATTCTATTTAATGATGCTGACCTTTGTGTTGAATAGGTTGTCCTATTGCAAAGCTAGGATTTGTGGCCTTTTGGGACTTTAGTTGTTTGGAAGACTGAGGATATTTTTTCCTTACCTCAACTCCAGAGAGAATGACTTCTGATGAACCAGCTGCCCTTATAACTCATTTGCCCTTTACCTTTTGACAAAATGACTTCAGATTTAGTCATATGTTAGAGACTGTCTGAACCTGAAGAACATTCTGGTAATAAATGATGTCTTATGGCAAAGGAAAATTGAAAGTGCATTTGAAAATTCCTCTTTTAATTATGTGTTATATGTACTTTCTTGGGGGAAACTAATCCTGAATTTGTAGTGCAAGTTTTAAAAAGTATTTATATTGATATCTAGGAAATAATAGTAATTTTGATACATTGGAGGGAGTATTGCCTGTGTTGTTGAGCACATCAGCTAGGATTGTGAACTCGCATTGTTTTGACTTGCATGTCATCAGTGGCAACAGACTTGCAATAGATTTGCAATCTCTGCTTGTACATACAGCCCTCCACTCTCTGCGGTGCAAGTTCAGTGGTGATCACAGTCCAGAGACCCACGGGCTGCCCACGTGTCCCTGGAGTTCAATTAATAGTCCTGTAAACATACGAGCCAAAAATCCTGTCCTGTTTGCTTCCACTCAGCTGTATTGGTCCTGCTGGGTGGAAAGCAGGGAAGTGGGAGGGAAAAAAAGATATTTTCTTACTTTGTAAGGTAAGTTAAGCAGCACTCTTTCTGACTTCACACAGGAAAAGGGATCTGCTGAGTAAGAAAGTGCTAATTTCACCTTGTTGTTTTTTGCAGTAGAGCTACACTATAAGTACCAAGCCTGAGAGAAATGAGAACACAGTCAAATTAATGAAAAATAGGTTATGATGATAAATAATTCAAGAGGATAAAATTACTTTGGATTTTGAACACAGTGAAACTTCAGGGACGGATCCTTTTCTGGTATAAAAAGATTCAGCTTCATCACTTTCAGGGAAACAATGTGAACTTAGTTGAGAATCTGACTATGATTGGAGCACAATCAATCATTTAAAACTCAGTGGCACATATTTCATCTACTTTGGGTGACAGCCATAAGGTGAATGTTTTAAATTCCGAAGTGGCATAGCCTTTCTTTTGAGATCTGTGGTGTGATTTTAAAGATAAGATAAAAGCTGTGCCTCTCCAAAGGTGCCTTTTCTCTGATATTAAAGAAAACAATGTAAAAATATGCCCACTAAATAAATCATCAGGGATTTCCTGAATCAATCACATCCTTCTGTCTTAAAACTTGTAATACAACTCAGGATGTTCACCTTAACTCAGTTTCTTTTGTTCAGCAATTTTTCTGTACAAGGAGGAAGGTGTAGAGAAGGCAAATCAGGAGGAGACACCCCATCAGAAGAGATTCAAGTGAACAGAGATAAGAAGCTCCTATTTTTACTTCTGTCATGGCATTTTCAGAATTTTATCCTCATTGAACGCTCTCACATTTCCAAGAAGGGGATAGTGAAAAAAAGCCTGAGGGATGGTATTTTGCTGAAGGTGAATACCAGTGACTTGTGAATGTACCTGGCTATGTAGAATAGCCTCTGTTTTTTTAGCCAGCGTGGTGGAGGAAGTGTGCTGATTTGGCTTCTGCTGCTCTAGGATGTATTTTCAGTAACATTTGTCTTCAGCGTGCATGCACACAAGCATGGAGAACAGTGGAGGGAAGCAAAGGCTGGCACAACAGGCTTTTAAGGACCATATCTGAAGTTAGAACTTGCACCAAGTTACATCTGTAGAAAAAAAATGCCCCTAACTCAAGAACTCCTGGCAAGTTCATCTACTGTACTAAACTCTGAAGTTGAAATGCATTCTACCAAGTAGTAGACACCAAAGTCATAGCTAAGGCCTCTAGGCCCCTGCTGCAATAAGTGGAGAGAGAAAGCAATACCTTCAGAGACTAGTACATGGCTTAGGCAGGATGAATCACCTACTTTTGTCTGAGAACTGAAGAGTAACAGCTTTTGTCTTTCTGATTAGTCCAATGTCCATACTTAGATAAGTTGAATCTTGCCTTTAAACTTCTGTGGCATACAGCTGTAATAAGATACAAGGGCTCCAATTGAACAAGCACAGCACAGCCTCCTTAACGCTTTAAATAGCCATTGCTGTAAGGAGGTTATATCCAACCATCCCCTTATGTGCAGAAATGAGGAGTAACAATTTCTCCAAAGTGACAGTATTTTCAAATGCCAAGAAACTTCATTTTTTAGTGGGTTAAACCATATAAAATCCCCAAATAATACACCTCATAAATGAAATGAGACTCATTAGTAGGAAGGTAATGAGAGAGCATTTACAGAGGTTATATCCTAAGGTCCAGTCACTGCTATGGAAAATGCAGGAGAGGGGTAAAAACTGCATTCTGCTTTTTTCCTCTAGCACTGGCATGCATAGTTGTTAATTAACCCCAGCAAGGGCAACTGTAGAATGGCAAAATCAGGACAAAAACATTAAGGGACTGTGAACTTTGTCTTCCCTTTCTCTCCCCTTTGCCTCTAGTCAATGTCTCTGGGCTGGCACAGGCTCATTACTTCCACACCAACCTGCCCTTGCATCCATACTTGTGCTGTGGCTCCATCCAGCTTTCACTGTGTTATGGCCACACACTGGAAAACACCTTTTCAATTCCTTTTTTCAGGAAAAGCTTCAGGGCTATTAGGACACTGCAGACGTCCTTTTTGGCACAGTTCATCAAGGTTAGGTAGCTGCCCAACCCCTTTTTGACAGTCAATGTTGTGCTGGTTCAGCCATCATCATTTTATGCTGCCATCAGCTGCCTGATCACACAGGCCAATGCTGAACTCAGCA
>JAVSBS010019569.1:95726-116838 GCA_033124195.1 Coracias cyanogaster | reverse complement strand
AAAACATTCTGCTAGGTTGTGAGTCATCCACAGGTCAACTCCAACTCAGGGCCCACAGCTCAGGCCCCAGCACTTCAATTACCCATCTATAAGAGTAGAAAATAGCACTTCTTGACTTTATAGCATTGGAAATGTAAGTCTGTTACAGGTTTTTGAGCACTTGCCTGCAAAGGTATGGAGAGTTTTGTGAGGACTTAAAACAGACCATTGAATCAGAATGCTGTCTGTGATAGCAGAAGTGGAAGCTATTGTACTGACTGCACGGTAAAGGATCCAAATGGCAAATTTATGTTCTGGGTTACTTAAACTTGAATAGAAGTATAAGGTCTCATTCTAAACACATCTGAGTTGATAGGGTCCTTCCCTTGACTTTAGTAAGCATCTATATTGAGCTGGAAGTTGAACCTTGAATTGAAGCCTTGGCATGCGAGTAACTGAGACTTTAAAAGCATGAATTTACAGTTTGTCAAAATATCAAGGAGATACTACTGATGAAACAACTTCTATACTGTGTACTAATTCCTAATATGCTTAGTGAAATGCATACCTCTTGAAAGAAAAGACCTATTGAAAACCAGCCCCGTTTTGAACAAGGGTTATCCATTTGCACAGCTTTTAAGAGTTGCCACTTACACCTGAACAGCTACAGGCTCTCTTGGAACATGACAGAATTCAAAATGCTTGAGGCAAATGCAGCTGAAGGAACATACAGTCAAATCAGTGCTCACTGCAAAAGAAACATCAGTGTCTATATACTGATTGAAGAAGCTGGATAGAGAGGGAACAAAATGATTAGCTGAGGAGATATGGTGACTGAAAGATAATGAGATATGATGAGAAGTCAAATAAGATTAAAAAAGAAAACAATAGCACTGATGTCAGCTGCCACGAAAGAAAAAAATTATGAACAAGGAGGTATAATGAGAAAAGAGTTATGTTGCAAGAATTTGAACACTGCCAATCTAAAGTTGATAAGACCATTGTAGAAAAAAATCATAGACAGGGTGATGGGAAGACTTTCTTCTTTGTTTCCTCTCAAAGCTTAAACTCTACAGATCTGCCCTCTTCATAGTTTTATTCTCGGTTCAGTGTTCTTAAATATGTGCATAAATTGCACATCAGCCACCTTTGAATTTTTCACCAGCCTAATTACTCTTAGATTTTTGTTCATGTTTAGCCTAAACTTTTCCTTCCTTTGCTTATGGCCATTACTTCTTTGTCTGTTTTCTTCTGAGACTTGGTGTAATTTCCTTCCGTCATTTACATTGTTACCCTGAAGATATTTACAGGCAATGTTCATTTTCCTCCTGAGGTTTTTCTTTTCCCTTGTGTTGCTCTTTTCAGTTCCTTTCTTTTTTCTTCTCTTTCCCTAATTTGTATGCTTCCTATCTCTTTTTATCACCAGTACAGCTAATAATTTTGCATGTGGTCTTCTTCTCATATGTTTAAGACTAAGAGTTCAGTAGAAGAACTGACCTTAAAATGCTGTGAGGGACATTTCCACAAAAATACTGCATAATATTCTCTCTTTTATCACACTGTTTTGTGCTTTTAATGTCCATCAGCAGCAAACTTCTTGTATTGCTAAGCCAGCTGCCACAGTTATAAAAAAACCCCCAAAAACCTTTTTGTCAAGTAGGACTTTATATTCCCATTTCTTTAATTTCTCACTGGTGTGTAACCTATTTGCAAGCTGCCCAGATTTGCATAGGTTCTGCATAACTTGTGGTAAATACGTGAGTCTGGTGAGTGAATTTGAATAAACAGGCAGAGTCTGTGATCCGAAATTAAAATGCGAGAATGGCACTCAGTGTGCATGTCCTGCTTTGGATGCTTTTCCATTTAAGAAAGTCCAGAGCAGGTCTACAGCTATATATAAGCACATTGACCTGCATGTAAATGTCTAACAGGATTTTTGGAAGTGGCTAGGAAGGCTGAGTTCCTAATCCTTAATTTCCTGATTTTACCAGTTTACTCCTGAATACTTTCAGACATCTGCTACCTGTTCCTGATAAGTTTGCTTGAGGGCGATCTGCCATCTTCTGCATACAGTGCCAAGAACAGCAGAGCTCTGCCCTTGCAGTTTCTCAGCAGTACCAACCTGAAAATGCCTAACAGCAGCAAAACAAAACCAGAGTGATGCCAATGGGCCAGGCAGCAAGAATTAATATGAAGTAAAAGGAGCCAAACAAAAAGACACCGTACACATCCATTGATCTGATGATGAGAGAGCAAAGAACCAGTAATCAGGAACACCTTGCTTAGCAATTCAAGATGAGGCATTGCCTTTTGCTTCTTTGCAAAGAGTGATTAAAAATATCCTCAAATAAAGAAATAGATTAGATTTGTAAAAAGTGCAAGAATATACTTCTTGCAATCTCTGGCATCATATTTGTTTGCAAATATTATCTAACGCAGAGACAGCTGCAATCTGAGAATGTGCCTGCGCTGGCAATATGGTGACAGGGAATGGGAATCTTGAGTCTGTCAGAAAAAGAAATGTGTATAGTATCCCACAAGCTTGAGAGGATACAGCTCCTTCATCCTGATCCCCTGTTGTCACTGGCTGCTGTCAACCAGAGGATTTGATTTCAGTGTTGAGAGAAACCTTAGGCAATCTCACACAATGTAAGCGAGAAAATGACAGCTCTCGGATGATGCAGCCAGTTTTCCTGATCGGCATGATTGTATGAGAATGTTGTACTTAGTTATATCGATTTGTCTCTGAGTGCTCTTTCTGTCACATAAATCTCATCGAATATCTTTGAAGATCTTGCCCCAGAGGGCCACTATGTTTTCTTTCTCAGTAAAAAGGAGAGCCAGGAATACCTTTCTCAAAGTTTTAACTCGAATGATCCACTTATGAGGCAGGTCTGAATGTATGTCTGTTTTACATTTTGAAACATTTTAAAGCAGCGCTGCACTTTATGATTAACCTTCACATCTAAGCATTACTATGAAGAGATGTATCTACCTCCTCTCCCTTTCTTTCTTAGTTTGAGAGGCTTGAATAAAGAAAATCACCTTCCATATTAGATGGGGGAATTTGAAGGAGCATTGTGCTTATTGTAGCTCAAGCCTTAAGTATGATAGGCACCACATTATAAAGATACTATTTGTGGCACTCTAGTTAAAAAGACTGATAGCACTTAGCTGATGGAATTTTTCTTTTAGAGTAACTAAAATAATTTTAAAAATAAATTCATATTTTGAATTAAGAATCAAGACTTTCTATTCAGCCAGATCTAAGGAAGCTCAAAATTCAAGTTCATACTAATTCTCAATAGAATTATCAACAAGTCTGCGTCATAAAATGACTGGCAGACTCTATCATATATAGAAGTAAATATGAGAAAACATAAGTTTGTCATTTTTTAAAAAACTTCATTTCCTTCTTCTCTTTTTTCTTCTAAAGAAATTAACTCTAAGACGTTTTACAACCAATATATGCCAAAGTGTCATTTATTGATTTAAACTGTGCAGCCCAGTGCAACTTAAATGTAATTACTTCACAGCAGAACAAAGCTGACTTCATAAAACCATGGTATGACAAGTAACATCTGATTAGACAAGTATCCTCCTACAGGTGCAGAACCATTGGCAACAAAGGATGGTATTGCATTAATCCAGGACATAATCATATCAGCAGGCCATCATTTTGTCATTTATTGCAGAAGGATACAGTAATATACTTGTATGGCACCAGTTTCAAAGGGGCGAGTGCTGTAGCCATCCTTTCAATGGAGCAAGCGTGTGAATATGGCATTAATTGTGTTAATGAACTCTGGACTACAGTACATTCCTGTGTTAGTGAGTTCTCTTCAAAGCTTCTCCAAGTATTCTCATTCTGACTTTATGGTAAATACTGCAAATGAGTGAGAAATCCAGTAAAACAGCAGGATTTTTGAGCTCTGGAACACATGGTGCCTAACAGTACATGTGATAATATTGTCATGAGTATAAACTCTCATACCTGGAGCATATCAGCATGTCTTTATAAGTGTGGAAGTGTTTTTCCAAATAATATTTCAGAGTGATTAGTGTTTAAATCCTTGTTCCAGACCTGAAGAAAATAAGCCACCAGTCTTGCCCAGATTTACACATATTTTTCATTTTCTGCACCAGGACTAATGCCTTGAGTTTCAGTGAACTGACAGACTGCATAATCATAAAATACAAAAAAATTCAAAGTCAGTTTCTGAGCCCCTGACAGGTTCTAGAAACCAACTCCATGTTTTTTGGATCAGTCTTTGGATTTCTGGGTTCCCTTTAATTACCTTTTCTGTGCTAGTTATATTAATGGTTCAGTTTTATGTGAGAGTTGTAAATATGTCTGCTAATCCATTATGACAGTCAAAGTTGTATTTCTGTCAGGAACAACATTTCTCCTGCTGACTCACAGCACTCCTTTACGTTTCCTGCAGTGCCAACCCTTTTTGTCTTTAGATGAGACAAATACAAACAGACTCTTTTCTCCCTTTTCCATGGCTGGTACTAAGCAGATGAAGAGGCTGGCCTCTGCTTTCATAGGAAAAAGGGCTTTCTAAAGCTACCTTCAGGTCCCCCCTTTCAGTGTTGGAGAAATTATATTTGTATCTCCCTTTCCTGTACTCAGTGCTCCTCAAACCAAATAAAAAATGTGCCTCATTTTCTAAGGAGCCTGGAAAGAGTTCTGGTGACCTATAACTCACTGCTGTCCCAAAGAGATTGGGTGGTGGGAAAGGCAGGAAACATTTTCCCTAGAGTAATTAAAATATCTTCTGGAATTGGCATTTTCTCACTTCCTCACAATACTAACTCCTGTGATGACAGGAATAACTCATGTGCTGGCAGTACTGCACATACAGAAAAGGTCTTTTGGATTTTGCCAGTCGCATAAAGGTACATAGGGAGTGCCCAGAACTATGTGCATCAGTGAAATGTGAATAGTCCATTCATGCTTGTAGTGTAAATGTTTATGAATATATGTGGGCTATCTAGTAGATAAAACAAAGGAAATGCAAGAACAAGAGCAGAATGAAATAAAAGTTTGCAGCTCAGCTTTGGTCCAGTTGGTCTAGAGGATGGGTATGCAGGAGGGGTGGCCAGAGCTGGCACAAAGCAAGCACTGTCTACAGCAGGGACGTGACCTTCCAGTGGAGAAGAAATGAAAGAGAGAAAAGAGAGAGCTGATAGGATTTGATGATGTCTCAGCTGATGTACAATGAGGGTTTTTTTCTCAGTTTTGCAAGGTAATTGTTAACGGGCAATAAAATGAAATGCTGAAGTCTTGGCACAGAGTTTTATATATTATGATCCTCCTGCCAGAGATCTTTGTTTGCAAGTGGTTCTTTTATTTTATAGTCCTCAGGAGCAACATCTATAATCTTAGTCCATTTGTCCTCTGCCACACTTCATGCTGATCATCAAACAGTTAACCCGTATTTTCTTTCAGGAGTCCCATTTCACTCCTGCCAGAATCAATGATAAAATTCTGACTGCACAAGTGAGTAAGCCCATGGGCCAGATGGATATTTGGTAACAAAACATCTGAAAGGCTCTTTTTGCAATAAAGAGCTATATGAAGTATTTACTCTACAGACAAGTACCAATCTCTTGTCTCTAAGGCATTTGTAATCAATATTATATTACAGGTTGATTAAATACCAAGATATTAGAACAGTGAATCTCAAAGCATAGTTTAGACTTATCTTTGTTACTCAAAAACAATTGTAAAAATTGTTCAGATAAAGGTTGACAACACCAGAAAACACCAAAATCAAAATAGCATCATAATTGTTATTTCTGAACATGCAAACATGGCAAGGGGTAAATCTTCATCGTTGGATGGTTCTTGGCAGAGGCTGTAGGTGGGCAGACTATTATAAACTTGTGGGCTAAATATTTTGTGCTTTTATACTGCACTCCTTGCAAGTAGATAGTAGAATGTGTGGAATAATTTCTGTGTGTAGCTTCTTAGACTAGTATCCAGAGTGTGCATAAAAGGTGGGTGCCTCTCCAAAAGCTGGCGGCATCCCTGGGAAGCCAAATAGAAAGGTTGAAATCTGTTGTCTTCACTGATGTGTAATAATAAGTGCTGTGTCTGCTATTGGAAACTCTAGATTTGATGCATTTGAAACTGTGATAAAATTGGAGAAGCAAGAGAACAAAGGCCATATAAAGAGGCTTGGCTAACCCATCTGTAATTTGGGGCAGTAACAGGTGTCTAGACCCTCTTTTCACTGGATTCTTTCATCCCTTTAGGCTTTCTGTCTTTGGCAATATGTATGAGGTTCATGCCCATGTGAACATAAGTGATAAAGTTTGGTACTGGTGTGAGAAGGAGGAGGCAGAGAGAACCTGTCTCTGTATTCCATCTGCCAAAAAGCTGAGCCATCAAAATGTCCATCAGTGGCCAAACAAAAGCGCACCTCTTTTTCGCTTCTGACAGGGACGCTTCGGTATGTGGGGACAGAAAAGAACTTGAAATGGGTAACAGGGTGAAAGGTGTGCCCTCTGCAAGCCACCGCTAAGCAGACCGATGGGAATGCTGTGTCACTGACTGAGCTGGCTGGACACCCCCTTTCTCCTTCTGTCTCTACACCAGCTTCCTTGCTCTTTCACTTACCAGAGCTCTTTCATTCAGTCCTCTTTTCATGTCTTATTACCAAAGTTTAGGTTTGTTCTTTGGGGAACTTTTTGGTTTTACTTGGTTTTATTTTATGAAAGGAGGTTTAAGACTTTGTTCTAGTAAGCTGGAGCTATAATTGGGAAATGGGTTAAGCTTGCTTCCAATTAAGATAATTGATGTGAAATACCCAATTGCATCCTGAGAGAGAGAAATAAGTTCCCTAGCTGAGTTGCAGAAGCCAGCAGCTTTGTCTAACAGTGTAGGTAGAAGCAGATGTTTAGAAAAACATGTAAAAGCAATCAGGAAGGGATTTATTAATTTGTTTATTAATTAAGATGCATGCATGAGCAGACAGCCAGTGAAGTTCTGAGTTACGAATGGCAAAGTTCCAGCAGGAAATACAAGG
The DNA here is from genome assembly GCA_033124195.1 of Coracias cyanogaster. Taxonomy (NCBI): domain Eukaryota; kingdom Metazoa; phylum Chordata; class Aves; order Coraciiformes; family Coraciidae; genus Coracias; species Coracias cyanogaster. Next base: position 109,822 of record JAVSBS010019569.1, on the reverse strand, counting down.
GAAGATGTATACAGATTATTCTTGAGTTTTGTTTGGTTTATTTTGTGGCATTTGTTTTCTCTCTCTCTTTTTATAAAGGAGGAACCACCCCAAAGCTTTTTGAAACATTCAGGTCAGCATGTCCCCTTGCATAGTCCTTCTGACTTAGTGCCCCTGATCCTAGTAAGTTTTTTCTATTTTGCTTTGTCAGGGGTGTCAGCTATATACTATAACAGACCTTCTCTGTTAACCCCTCTCCCCTCCCAAAGGGGAAGAGGAAAAGAATAAGGGAGAGAGAACTATGGGTTAGAAAATAAAATTAAAACCGCTTTAATGAAAATAATAATATGAAATATGTACAAATATATACAAAACCAATATTGAACCCGACCTCCCCTGATGGAAATTACATCACTGTCACCACTGATCTGTAGAGCAGGCACTTGGGAAGTCCCAGACTGGACTTAGCAGCACACTGGAACTGGACTCAGAAGCTGGATTCTGGAACTGGATTCAGAAACACATGGATTGGAAGAGAAGGCAGAATGGACAGAGTCCTCCTTGGATGCCAGCTGTTGAGGAAGAGAGCTTGACCCTCGTGAACCTGCAGCTTTATACTGAATATGATATATATGGGATGGAGTAATTTGTTGGTCAGTTTAGGGTCACCTGTCCTGTCCACTTTGGCCCACAGGTGCGGCCTTTCACTTTCTGCACCCCCTGATGTGTTACACAAGATTAAGCAGTGACCTTGGTCTGTGTACCGATCCTTGGCAATAATCCTAAACATGGACAGTTATCACTGCTGGAGCAGGCACTGTCCATGAAAATCTGCCATTAACTTCAGAAAGTGCAGTTAGTTAGAAGAGACTCAGCTGAAAGGTAAAACCACTGAAACAGAATTAGTTCTGTTCTAATTCAAACCAGGACATGCTTAAATAAAGTAAGATACATGATAAGGTCCTATCAGGCTATGGGTATCTCCATAGCTAGTAAAAATACACACGGTTTTGTGCACTCTGTTGTTTGCCAAGGTTAAAATTTGCATCATGAGTATTAGGGTGATTCTGAAATAGTGAGTGACCAAGGACTTCTGACAATGCTTATATTTGTTTTCTAATTTGTGGGCAATAAGGAAAGTAGAATCAGCTTTTCTGACTAGAGGGACAGAGATGCTTGGGGTTCTGATATGGGGACAGAGAGTTGCTGAGAACCTTTTGGTTGGTGCAGTCGGTTTGGAGAAAAGAAAATGTAGAGAGGGGATATTTGCTAGATAGCTGGCAGTGCTAAAAACAGGGAAAGATGTGCTGGTGCTTGAAAGGAAGAGGAAAAGCTTCAAAGGCTTTGGACAAGAGTTTGTAATTATTTTTTTTTAAATGTCTGTACCTTATCCAGCAAATGTGGATTTCACTTACAGCAACAAAAATAACATTATCTGAGATTAAAATTGGAAGAGCCAACACTGAACTCAAGTGGCTGCTCATGTAAGTGGTAATTCCTGCAATTTTTATGCCAGTATTAAAGAACAAGTTAAATGTATTGCTCTTTTCTTTGGTTTCCTTGTTTAATCTGACTGGTTAAACTTTTTAAAAGTAACAGACTGTAGGCTTTAATAGCTTGTCTAGCTAACTTGTCTTTGTGATTACTTTGGTAGTATTAATGAAAGATGAATATTGGGGGATTGTGGTTTGTGTGTTGCTTTTTGGGGGTGAGTTATTTTACCTTAATAAACCTCGTACATTAATACCTGAGAATCAAATCTGTTTTCTGGCTGAAATGCTAGCCTTTAGTTAACTTTTCTTTGTGATTGAGGCACTCTTTGACATAGCAAATAAAATAAGAGATAAATATGGCAGATTCCTCTTTCATGTAATTAAAAGTGGTAGGATTCTTCTGTTCTCTTTCTGGCACTTAGAGCCTCACTACATGTGGGGGTTGCAGAGCCTGGACCACCTCCCAGCAGGTGGACAACCAGGATTCCTGCTGCTGCTAATGTCTTTGTTTAGAAGATGAAAAGCTCAAGCTGATGTTTTGTGAAATCTTGTAGGGCTGTTCTAATGCAAAAAAAAGTATCAGAGCCAAAAGATAGAATAATGGCAGCCTCTCTATGCTTGTACCTGCAAGTGTGTGTCCTTACTGGAGGACGTGGAGGGGAAGTAAATACATCCCCCATGTGCAGTGCTTAGTTTCTGTGATTTGGTGTTCAGATGAGGTAGTTAAAAATAAACACTTTTAACTACTATGTAGACCTATGTATTTATAGCCTTATGATCTACTACTGAGTGTCTTAAAAAAGGTGGTTTCTTGGGCTATTCATAGCAAAGTTTTCTTCTTGAGGTCCACCAAAGACTGCAGGTGGATGTTAAGGCTAATTCCTCTCATCAGTTACAGAAGCTACTCAGTTCTTTCATAAACAACACATGGGTTTCAATGTTAAACTGCTTCCTTTTTGTGGCTTATTCTAATGCTTTTAATAAACTACTGCTTTGCTGTGAACTTTTCCACTCTTTTTCTTTGTCCTTGTATTTAGGAAGAAATTTAGACAGGATGGAATTTCTGGACATGTAGACAGATCTTTTATTAAGGAAGGTTAAAATGAATAATTTTCTCTGGAGGTTGTTCTCCTCAGGTAAAAGGGTATTGTACTCTCCATTTGGACTCTCCATAAGTGAACTGAGCCTTTAAGTCTTTTTTGGACATTATACAATGAAATGCATATAACTGGACAGTACCATTATAAATTATATGATCTTTATATGCTTCAAGGAAGGTATTCCACATGCTTTACTTCGACAAAGCTCCTGCTGACTATGGCTTGTCAAAATTACGCTTGTAATCACAGACAGCCTCACAGTTAGCATCACTAAATGATGCCTTCTGAAATTCTATCACTCTTTTGGGAAGCCTCACTGATAGCAGAATAGTGATCCTACTGGTCTTGCAGCATGTTGCAAGCCAGACACTTATAAATGGCATTCGAAAGACTGAGTCAATTTACTCCTGTGTATTAAAGTGATTGTGGAATATTTTCAAAGGATTATCTTTATGATAGTGTTGCAAATACAAAACATAGATTGAGAGAATTAGGAAAAAAAAACCCCAAGTTAGAAAAAAACTATTTATTGAGTAGTATCATATAAATAACTTGTTACAAAAATCAATTTGCAAAAAGGCAAATTCACTCTGTTTGTGAGAAATTGTTGTTCAAATTGGTTTCTCATTAAATCCTTAAATTTCATTTCCCCTGCGTCCCACCCCCCCAAAAGAAACCCGTACAGGAAATACAAGGGAGAAAGTGCACACTTGCCATTCAACCGTAACAAATTGCCCATCCACACTGCAGAACAGATAATCACTCCAGCCTGGGTCCCTTTGCAACACAGGGAAGCTTCTAGGTGTAAATCTCTTGGGTGACAAAAATCTTATCACCCGCAAATGTCTCTCAGTTCTGAGCAGTGAGTAGATCCATCTGATGCTGAGACTCCCTTGGCACAACCAGGGGACGACATTGCAAGAGATGTGTGGCTGGAACATGCCAGCAAGTAAATCTTCCCAGGTGGTGGCATCAGTTTCAATTTATGCTTGGAAATATTTTTAATTAAAAAAAAAAAAAATCAATACCGAAAAGCATTTATTTTAAGGGTTTAAAAATTACAAATCGCAACAGGAGTTTGCCACATTGATTTCGCTCAGTAACAGTTAGGATGCACATAGCATTTATTATAAGGCCTTTTGTTTAATTTTTCAAAGCAATGGAAGTAATCGCAGAATTAAAACAGTACAGTGATTCTGAAGAGCTTCTTATGTGTCAAATACCAGAACAATTGTGTGTTTGCGGTGTTGTTTCTTTGTTGTGTTCACCTGAATGCTTAATAATGCTATACATTTGTTTCTTTAATAAACACTAGAGTAATAATCATAGAAAACTAAAAGCTTATAGAAAGTGTCTCCAGGTATATTTACATAACTAGTGCAGTCTCATAGGAAAGGTCAAAAGCCCATGGGAGTGAAATGTATTTCTCCATATGCTGGACTTATGCCTTATTTGTCAGATCAACATTGTAGAAAGAAAAATTTGAAGTCAGCAGCTCCTTTTCTTTCTTCTTCTCCTTTTTTTTTTTTCTTTTTTAAAAGAAAGCAACAGACACATGCAGAAAAAGAAGTAAGACCAGGTTCTGGCTACTTGAAATCGAGTAACTGTGTACATAATATGACAGCTTTGTGGATTTTAAGTGCCAGGAGCCTGCCTTGCATGTAGCTGATGACCACTCCCCCACCCCCTTGCAGTTCACTTTCTGTCCTTCCTGAAACTCCCAGTTCTCTGACTCTTGTATTCCCTACAACCCCAGCCACGGCTTTTTGATACGTACGGCTGACTTTTATGATCTGTTTGGTAAAGTGGTTAGTGTATGACAAATGCAGGTCTGGGCTGAAAAGTGTAATATTGCAAAATCAAGATTTTCAGCTGTGCTTAAATAAAACTGCTGAGGGGAAAGATTGACATTAAAATGTTGTATTGGCAGCTGTGTTTTTTCCCCCTCCTTCTGGAGCAATGTGTGAGGCTGTAGACATTAAATATGCTTTTGTTCCTCTTCTTTCTTAAGTACAGAAACAACCTCTAAGAAAACAAGTCTTTCTGAAGACTAACGTGAAAATAAAAAATATTGTGTCTTTGACATTTATTGGAGGAGGCTGCTGTTTCACAGGTCTAGAGGGGTTGTAAAAAAACCCTGCCTTTCACAACATACAATACAGTTCATACTCATTGGAAGTAGCGTAATGACTGTTTATTTGTCAACTCTTATTTGACAAGGGAGCTCAGACTGCAGTGTTAATTGAAACACAAATGGGCAGGGGATAGCAGCATCCAGTTGCGACACTGGTCTTCTGAAATGCTGCAATACTACTTACAGCCAAAGGAAATATGGAGAGATTTAAACCAGAATGTGGCAGGAAGAGCTAACACTGCGGTGTTCACAAAGAGTTACCTGCTTAGAATCACTCCCTGTAATTCACCTTGCACAAGGTCATCAAGATAGATCTGCTGCAGAAATCTAATGTGTTTTAATAATAATCACAACAAAGGGACATTCCTTCCTAGAGATCTGCATGGAAATGGCCTGGATTTAATTTACTTGATCTGAAAAATATGATGTCTGTCTCCCTCTGGCTGCTGTAGGAAACCTGGAAGTGTCAGAAGTGACTGTGCACTCTTGGTCCTGCTCAGCATGGGTAAGACTGGTTTTGAAACATGACCAGCTTCCAATATTCATTATTTCCCTTCTTTTCATTCATACTGTATGTGTGCAGACAAACATTCCCAAACCTGTTTCTCCCTGCTCCACTTCTTTATGACCATTCTGCTTTTTATGGTACTACAGATAGACAATTAGTTGGTTTTTTGTGGGATGTTTTGTTTTCTAACAAAGAAATGAAATGTTGTTTCTTCTAATTCAGCCTGCTACTTCCAAAACTGGATCATTTGTAGGTTGCCTCCCCACATTTAACAGGTAGGAAACACCTGTCCATAGAATGAAGTAAGACCTGAAAACTAACTAAATTTTTAAAAAGTCAGAAAAATGTATCTGTTTCATAGGACAAATATAGAAAGTATTGGTGTTGGTACAGGTGGATTGCCCTTTTACTCAGAATCTTTCCCAGAATTTTTTTTTACCAGAAATAACTGAAAAACAGAGCCAACTTGTTTTTCTCATGGTTAGATGCTTCTCTGTCTACATCAGGTTTGGGAACACGTCCAAGTCCTGTGGTAGCATGGTAGAGCCCCGTGGAAGCCCCCAGATTCCTTGTCCAGAGCTCACTGCAAGTGTCAGCTCTCTTCAAAGTGCTTGTCTACACAGAGACATGTCCGGGCACAACTGCACTGGAGGCATGTGCTGCTGTGTCTCCTCATATTTTAGCTATACTAGAAAGCTTATTCCACTTCAGGTGTAGCAATGCTATTCTGCAGTAGCAAGACTGGAAAAGTCTCCCATGTAAACATGCCCGTTTCATGTTAACTCCAGTCAATTCTTTTAATAGGTTCCCTGTTGTTAGATTAGATGCTTTACCACATTAAAAGTCAACTGCATTGCTCATCTCTCTACCTGGCTTAGCTAAACTTCCTAATATTTCTTCTGAAATAGGTGTGGTTGCAAGAAGAGCAGGCTTAGAACAGCCTTGAAACCCATTTCATAGCCCATAGTCTAACACTGGTTAATCTATAAATAACAAATCTAGTGTTGTGTGAAAGCATTGTTAAATACTCATTTCTATCATCTAGCACGCCAGCATGCAAAAAAGTGCAAAGAAATACTACTGTGAAGTTTTGTATTCACTGGAATATGGCACTTTCAATATTTAATATGCAGTACTGCTTTTATAAATTGCACTTTGTGGTACTGCCAAGCAAGAGGAAAAGATAGAATTGAACTCTTCTTGCTGTGTGAGAGATGCTGTATCTAATTTTTAGGAAAAAATAGACCGTAAAACCTAGATGCATAAATACTAATTTAGATGCAAGTTTGCCTTTAATTTTCTTAGAAGAATCCATTTGCTTTTCAGGCACCATATTTGTGGTGACATAACATAATTTTCTATAGAATATATTTACACAACAGGCACAAGTAGCCACTCTGCTATTTACTATTGTCACTCAATGGACAAGATAAAACCAGCTTTCAATTAAAATTAATAAAAAAAAAAGAAAGAAAAAAAAGAAAAGAAACAAAAACCTTTCACTTGGACTGCTGCTAATAATCACTAAATTGGACAAAATCACCATACAACCATAGGAAAGTAGTTACAAGGTGATCAGTGATCATCCTGTCTTGTTAGTCCACCCCAAAGAGTGATTAATGCAAGTTCATCTGGTGGTGCAATGTCTGTCTTCAGTCAAGCAACAGTGACTCCATCTTCTTTGAGAGCTGGGGGTGGCTTGCAGGGCCAAAGGTGTGTAGTTTCACAGTCATCTTTGCCATCCCCTCTGCACATACATCTGTTTCCCTCGGGCCTGAGGAGGGGAAGGGACAGTACACTAGCTTGTTCTGGGGTCCAGCTGGACTCTGACCTTGAGGCGATTTCCTCCAGGCAACCCCAGGTAGTGAAGGGTGAGGCAAAAGTGTGTGTTAAGGAGCCACTCAGAAGAGCCCCCTGGGGAGTGTGCTGTCTTCACTATGAGGAGAGCAGCCCGAAGTGAGGGCCCTGTGGTAGGTGGTGTTGAGCATCTGCCGCTCCTTCACATATCTGATCCAGATGGTCCCTCCTGTGTGCCAGAGCCAGGTTTCCTTTTGGATGCTCTGATTTCAAGGAAGCCATTAAGGGCTAGACTTTCAAAGGCTTTTATAACCTTAAATTACTGAGGGGCCCTCAGGAGGACATAATAGGGGTCTAGTGCTATTGCTGGTCTGATGGGTGTGACAGACTTTACCCCTAAGTGATAGAGTTGGGCATCTCATTCTGCTGGAATGGAGCACTGTGAGAGGCCTCAGATGACACCGAGGAGTCTGAGTCCTGAGTGTGCTCAGGACCCTTTGAAACCCTGGGCTTCTCCTATTTGAAAACCCATGTAACCTATCATGCCAGGCATCTGCAAGCTATTAGCTCCCTTGCCCTAAACCTATAAATGTGCAGTGCTCCCCACTGTGAAGTAGTCCTTTCCAGTTCCAGCTGGGCACCCCAGCGTGGCTGGCTCATCCTCTTCACTGTGAGCCAGTTTGCAAAACCTGAAATTCTGTCATTGTGCTTGTAAAAGTCTAATACTTGGGAATCTTACTGCTCTCTTTATTTAAATCTCTAGGAGTAATGAGTTCCAGGGATTAATTTTTAATCCCTTCTAATTTTCTGTTTATTAACTTCCCCTCCCCCCTTCCCCCCTCCCAGTTTTTAGAGTGAATTGGAGCTGTTGTTTAGTTTTCAAACTGCTACATTTGAGATTTGGGGTAGGGGGAAAATAGATCCATGCCTGTAATTCTGGTATTAAATACTGTTTCAAAATGAAATAAACGAGATTGGTTATGTATGAGGCATATTAAAAAACCAAACAAACATCTGAAAATTATTTCTTTCCTTGGCACAGTATCATGGGCTACGTCCTTACTTTGGGATACAGGGTGGCTTCTAGTTCCTGGAATTGGATATGTCCCATGGCAGCCCCTTAGGGTTTTCTCCAGATAGCCTCACCTAGATAGCTGGATTTGAAGAGCAGCAACTGCATGCATTTAACAAACCAACAGAAATACTGAGTGGTGCACAAGCTGTAAAGAAAATTGTTTTGGCCTGAGACTATAGCATCTTCCCCCCCTCCTACTCCCCACCCCCCCACGCTGGGACAAAAAATTTCTTAGCTTGGCAAAGCAGATAAACACAGACAGAGAGACTTGTGATTTAAATTTTACCTTTTGGTGAAGCCTTTAACAATCCTGGCTGAATATTTTATTTATAAAATGAGTTATAGTTATAAACCTTACTTCTCAGGCCACTGGAACAATAATGATTCTTGCTAACTTGTGCATTCAGGGCTTGAATCTGGAAAACCAAAAAACAACTACTGAAAAGCATGAGAAATTACTTACTCCAACACAATGCCAGCATTTTCCAAATGACTTCTATAATTCTTGAAACATCCTGATGAGGTAGGCGTTATTTCCCCACGTTACAGATAGCAAAACTTGGCAGAGAGTCAGTCAGGAAGCCACCCTGGGCACCCAGAAAGGGAAGGTTAGGACAAAAAAAGCACTCTTTCCTCCTTTGTAGTTGCTCTTTTTGCCCTAACGGGTGGCAGTCACCTGGAGGGTACTACTCCCCTCCTGTACAGAAGCAGATGGATATGAAAAGCCTGATTCCCACCTCCTCAATGCACGGACCATCACTGAAGTGATGTGCTGGTGGAGGCTGACTGAAGATGTATGAAGAAAGCACAGTTACGATCTGCTCCTTTCTTCAAGTCGTGATCTAATCTGCAGTTGTATTAGATGACTTTCCCATAGCACAAGGCAAGTCTGGGTTAGAACTGGGAAACCATCTAAGAATTAGATATGGGAGCTACTGACCACACACATGCACACACACACACATCTCTCCAGCAATGCTAGGTCAGAAGAATATATAGAGAGCAGTCAATGAACTGTAAATATGTGTGCGTGTTAGTATGATTCAGTGCACTGGGGGCAATGGTGAGCTCTAGAAAAACAGATTTGAATGACCATTAGGCCTTTCTGCCCTCCTTACGAGTATAATGCCTGTTTGATGTTTTTTCTCAGCTTATTCTACTTATATAATAAACCTTCATTCCATCACCACTACTTTTGACTATAATACAAAGGGTAAACTAGGGTACCTCATTACATGTGCAATACACATTTGACAGAGCAGTTGTCTGAGCTGAATAATCTGAATACAAGTAAAAAGAGCAAGTGAGCTTAAACAGTAATATACTCCAATTTACAATATAAGCAGAACAAATAAAAATATTGCTCCCCATCTGATCCTTTTTTTTCCCCTCTACTACTGCTGAGCCTGTAAGATTGGCTTGGTAAACTGGATGCACTAAAATATAAGAATTTTGCCTCTTGGAAGCTCATAAAATGATACTAGAAAAATTTTTCTTACAGCTGATCCACACAGGCTGCAGTCATTAGATAATTCAAATGGGTAGAACGGAGAACCCTTTCACACAGCTGTAGAGAAATAGAAAGAAATAGCCATTTCACATATCTCAATACTGTTTCTGAAAATGAGTAAGGGGAAAAAAAAAAGGAAAAAAAGGCAACATATTAAGAGTCTTTGTCACTGTCCATTGCGCCATACATATCTGCCAGCTTTTTAAATCGAGGCCCCCAGTCACTAAGGTAATCGTAGTCCTGATCTCCGTCCGTAGTCACTGACTCCAAGGAGCTGAGGGATTCGGCCACAGAGCCATTACCTTCGTACGCGTAGGTTGCTAACGAGTCATACGGGGGTGCTGTTGGATCTGTATCATTTTCCTTCAACCTTTGGTTGATGAAATCTCTGACATCTGTGTTATCTCGTGCTGTTGCAGTCCGCCGTGGCATAAAAAGTGTTTCTGGCACAATGTCTCTGCGTAATTTATTATCGTCTATGGCTTCAGGATTCCTCAGCGTGCCGATATCAAATGCCTGGGTGTCTTCCTCTCCACCACCTTCATCATTATAACTGACAATGTTGTCTCTGATGTCTTCTTTGGAAATAATCAAAGGCTCTTTTTTCCGCTGTCGTCTCAGTGCTGCAAACAGCACCACTGTAACTGGAAACAAAAATACCAGGGGAAGAAAAAGGGAGAGGTTAATCCCTAACTCCATTAACACCCAGAAGAAATGCTGCACCTCTGATCAAATTCAAAGTTTTAAAAGATGTTTTGAAAAACTGTAAACATGCACGTCAGGTTTTCAGACTGTGCTTGCTCTGCCTGTGAGTACCTCGGGAGATGAAATGGCATGGATATGCGCTAGAAGAAAGGAGATGTCAAGCTTGTAAGAAGCCAAGTGGAGTGCCTTTTTGTCAGTAGACACATTTTTACCCAGAGTCGTATAGCAATTTTTTTGCCTTGAGAACAGAACTAGTTTCATAAGAGCTGGGAGGGAAGAAACACTTTCTCCAAAATAAGTAACATCAGATGTTATTTACCATGAACCCCTGGGATCAGATGCAAGTTGTGATATGCACATGGCTAGTATCTACTGGGCTGTGACAAAAAGCTAGCAAAGCTGCATTTCAAGATAAGTAAATCTATCCTCTGGAAGAAAACTTGGATTATGGAGTGGTTTTTCAGCCAGCACAAAGCATAAGTTTTATTAACTTCCCTGGCATTTTTTTACAACATTCATCACCTTAAAAAAGTACATGGCTTAAATCTTAGACAATGAGATATGGTAATGGTATTTTTTAATCTGACAAAAGCATGAGATTTCTCAAATAAATATTTTATACCTTTCTTTCTAAAGTCTGTATGAGTGCATACACATATATTTTTAATTTATTTGGAGGGCAGGAACTCTTTCCAAGGCCCTGATCCAAATTTAAATATTTTCACTCAATAATGAGCCCTGGTACTGTTGGAGAAGTGGGCACACAGAGTGGAAGTGGATATCTTTAACACTTCATTTCCTTTAGAAGCTAATTCCAGATTTCTTAGCTGGATTCTTTCTACCTTAAGACTGTAAATGGCTGAGTATTTACAAATGAATAGCAGCCAGGAGCAAAGAGGTATTACTACTATCACTGTTGTTTTGGTGGTCTGAGGTCCACAGTGTCCAGTATTTCAGCTCTGCTGTGCAAACCCCGGGAAAAGACACATCTTTATAGTTCTTTCATAGCAAAGCAAAGCAAATTATAAAATGCCTAAACTCATTGATATGAGATGATAAGATGGATCAAAATTATCTTCCATGTCAGCTGTGTTTCTAAACTGATGTGTGTCAAAGCACAGTAACTGTTAAAGTTTTTTCTTTTGACAGTCTCTTCCTCATTTGTAACATGTTTAAGGGTTAATGCCAAGGACTAAGGATGTCCCCAAACCAAAATTTTAGCCCAATGAAACTTTTTTAGCTTCCTTCAACATGCAAAAAGCTGATTTGGTTTTTTTTTGTTTGTTTTTAAATTACGGGCTCCCCTGCAGGATTGCTTTGAACAAGATGCTATCTGCAGCTGTGCTGAAACATGTTGTGGAAGACTCTTGTACTCCAGTGACTATAGAGGGATCCCAAGATGACAGGATAAAGCAGGAAAATGCTCTAACTCCTGCTGTGTCTTTACCATAGGAATAGTGTGAGTAAGGGAGAACATCTGTTAATACGAGTTGAAATTAAATAACTGAGGTGGTGAAACTGAAGGAATTAGGAGGGCGAAAACTTTAGGTGGTGAAAACTCTAGGCTCTCACCCTGATGATAAGGATTTACTCAAGGTGCCGTGTGAGGGTTCTAATCTGAGTGATGCTTCTTTGTGTTGCTGTGCAAAAATGCAGTAAGAGAGAATTCTCTTCCTTAAAAGCAGGAAGCCTTGACACTATGTGGGAGGACTGAGGAAAGGTCTATGTGAGACAACAGAGATAACTGGAGAAAATTTAGGAGAACTTGAAAAACACAGCATCAATTTTGAATGGGTTTCTGGAATATTGACCAGTAGAATGATCTGAGGACAGGTTTTACACTGAAGAGTTGCTGAAGTAGCTCATGTACAAAAAAAGGTGTTACATGGAATATGCAAGGGTGAAACTTTGATAATTATGTCACTTAGATTTTCCTATTTTGCACTGAACTTACAGGCAGAAAAAAAGAAAAACCATTGGAAGTTTTTTGTTAAAGTACATCAACTTTATTTGCATGTCAGTGTTCAGGAGTATCTGAGGCCTCCTGATAAGCTGCTAGACTTACTGAAACTGCAAATAAGCCTAGCAATTTACGGGCACTTTTTGTTGCGGCTAAACTTTAAGTTACAGTTCAGGTCTGCCCAGAGTATTGTTTTTCACTCAGTAGTGGTTGCACATGCAAACCCTTCAACCAGCCTGAAAATAGAAAATTATATAGCTGAGTTAATTGAAAATCTGCTTATGGTGCATGGTGGCGTGAGCAGTAATTGACATAAAGTGCTGCTTAGCACACAGAATCAATTATTTTCGATTGACATAAAACAGGAAATCGTTTAATGTCAGATTGATATTAATGAGCACAGTTGTACTAATGAGTGCAAGACTATCTACAGCATTAGATTTCTTTTTCTGGTAAGGAACTTGATACAAAGTCAGCTCAGCCCTTAGAGGCAATGATACCATGTTTTGAAAAATGAATTTAATGGTGAATTAAGGGTAAGATTATTATTGTGGGACTCTATTCTGAAAATGGGATAGTGCTTATTTGAGCAAGTTACAACTATATTGGTAAAATCTGAGAATCACAACATGATCTTTGACTCATCACTGGAGATGCAAATTTTCTTAATAGTAAAGATCAGTAATGAGGGTCCTGAAACACTGGAACTGGTTTCCCAGAGAGGGGGCAGATGCCCTATCCCTGGAAACATTCCAAGTCAGGTTGGATGGGGCTCTGAGCAACATGATCCAGTTAAAGATGTCCCTGCCCACTGCAGGGGGGTTAGACTAGATGACCTTTACAAGTCCCTTCCAACTCAAAATAGTCTGTGGTTTTATGATTCTGTGAAACTGGAACAAGTTGCCCAGGGAAGCTGTGGATGCTCCATCACTGGATGTGTTCAATACCAGGCTGGATGAGATTTTGAGCAACCTGATCTGGTGGGAGGTGTCCCTGCCCATAGCAGGGGGATTGGAACTAGATGATCTTTAACGTCACTTCCAACCCAAATCATTCTATGATTTGATGATCAGGATGATTCTGCAGTGGTGATAAGCATGTCCAAGGAAGATGCAAGTAAAGTAGAAAGAAGTGGAATCACTGAGGAAACATTTTCTTCCCTGCTTCACTCTACTACCTTAAAATTGCTCTGACTTCCTTCTTTCCTGGACAGACACTACAGGTGACTAATAACATCTCCCTGAAAACTGCCCATGTTGTGCAATTCTCTCAAGATTAACAGACTATGGTGAATAGTGAGGGACTGATCAGTTTGCTGTAAAAGAGAGGTGGAACCTGAGTGACAGGAATGTGAGAGATGTTGCATACTGTCTTTATTTTTATTAAAAAGTAATTATTCGTCACCTGTAAGTGTAGCCAGAGATCTGTACATTCTCCACACTCAGGATCCAACCTCTTCATAATCATAGGTGCCTGGAAGGGAGGATCCTGCAGCTTTTGAGAGTGTGCTTTAGTAGCCACCACATTTCAGTATCCTTTCAGCAGGACAAAAGCACTGAGACTTGTTTCTCCTCAGTTTAGACATGGGAAGTTAATTGTTTAAAACTAATTTATCTGACCTCCTTCTACTGTCAACAGAAAGAGATGGACAGCTGCAGAAGGTGATTAGCCTGGTCCATCTCCAACACCAGTAAGAAGATAGATGACTAAGATTAGATAGAATGTGTTCTATACACTGCATCTGTAACAGCTCTCAGAGGAGGAAATACAGTAATATAAACGCAGGTTAAGACAAGGATGTCTTTGCTTTGCTCCTGTCCTAGCCCTGGTATAAT
>JAVSBS010019569.1:76734-93845 GCA_033124195.1 Coracias cyanogaster | reverse complement strand
TGTGTTTCTTGCAACTGACTCCTGGACCTTTCATGGAAATTAAATCTGTCTATTAGCCTAATAAATACAGTTTGGTGGCAACAAAGTATCTAGAACACATTCCCTTCCTTAATTCCAAACCAGGAAGACCAGAAGGTCATGAAGATGCAGTGGAGTAGTTTTTTTCCTCTCCAATTGTTACATATAATATTCTGGCCCCTACAAATATTGTGGCACAGTTCCTTATGCTACCATGATTGCCATGATGTTATATACATAGTAATTGCAGATGTGATCACAGATATTTTCTTATATTTTGTGAATTGATTTTGTTGACATTCTAGAATTAACACTAAAATATATCACATAAGCACTATACAGAATCTGCAGATCCCCACATGTAAACATGGTGGGTTTTTTTCCCTGTAAGGACTATATAGTCAAGAGATTGAATTTGACAAGAATATTCCTAAGCATAAAATACTGATGAAAATATTTTCATCTTTCTAGATAAAAATGAAAATGTTTGGAAATGCACAATATTATATAGACCATTCCTACTCCTTTTGGACTGTGGGTCCTGTTGGACCATTCCTTTTCATGTCGAGGGTAGACAGGCTTTAGTAGTGAAGATACACAAATAAGAAAGGCAACAAGCAGTAACCTTGCCTAGGAGCCACGAATGGTGAAATGGGCAAGATTCTACGGCAAAAAGTCACATCAGTGGTCATTGATTGGTTATTAAACCATTGACTCCTAAAAGGTGTAAGATCTGTCCCCAAACCAATTTGTCATCACCAATCAAAAATAAACCAAGAGACACTGCCAGGACTTGGTCTGTGCCCTTTGTGCTCTGTATCACACAAAAAATGATCTAGGCCATGTCACCCAGACATACACACCTCAGTGCCTGAGAGTATGTGGTTATGTGACTGAGTGAAATCTACGATGGAATGATTGTGACTGAAATTAGCTTCATTTAAAATAAATACCTCCCCCATCCCTTTCATGAGGGCTCACATTGAGTTTTGCTTCATTAATTTCCTACCCACGTGAATGTAGTTTGTTAATGCATTATAACCTATGATTCAAGTGAAAAAAAATAGTGCAATAAAATATAGAAGATCTAAGACTCTTATGCTCCTACAAGCATTCCTTATAGTAGCTTGGTAAGTTAGGCTTTAATAAAAGCCCTATTACTGTATTTATCATATTTTTATAAATTTGAAAATGTCTTCTCCAAAATTGGCACTGTATATTTGTATTACAGAGTTCAGTCATTTGGACAAAACATTGTGCTTTAAAGCTCCACAGTCCCATTGATGTTAATGTGGTTCCCTTAGGCATAAACCACTTTCTAATATAAACCACTGGGCTAAATTCATTCAATGTATAACATAATGGTTTATGTATTGTATAGACTAGGCTGAATTGTATGCTAAAACACATCACTACAAATGTAGTATTTTTTTAATAGGCAGAAATCAAAGGTAGTCATTTGGCTGTTGGAAATATTATAAGTGCATACCTTTCTAACAAATATATTCAAATGTATTGGCAAATGTGTTTCTTCTATCAAGAATTACAATTGTTTTCTTTCCTGCTATTTGAACCATAAATTACATATTTTCATTTTACTTGTAAGTGCTTAAGTTTCTCACAATTTAAAATGATACTATAATAAACAGAAGCTTCATATAATCTCTATGCTCTATGAACTTGGGCCTTTTAACCTATTTAATTGAATTGGAAGTTGAAATATATGTATATATCTTTAAGTCTTTTTTTTTTTTAATCTTTCAAATAATTTATGCAAATTAATTGATGTAGCTTAATTTGTTTGCAATATCCTTTCATTACTGCTGGGCTCCATCTCCAAAAAAAGCTCTGCAGACTCAACAAACTGTGTATATCAATTCATCTCTACAGTGGTCTGTTTTCCGTGGAGCCAGCAACCAAACTGTTAGGGTTTTTTTCTGAATACAGCCTCAAAATCCTGAAAATGTTTGACTTACCCTTAAGTGTTAAGCAAATAATATTTTAAAATACTCTGAGAATTCTTTCTGGTAAATCAGCTGTAATTCTGCAGCTGGAAATCAGTAACTGTGTACTGAGTTGTACTGCCCGTTTGCCTTGTGACTATGGCAGATGTACTGACCCAGTGTTACACCAGGTATTTGTTTGCATCATCAACAGCATGATTCTCCAAGGTACTGAGCAATTGCAGCTCATATTGATGAAAAAGAATAATATTTTTTAAATGGAACTATCTACAATTACTGGCAAATCTAGACAATTAAAGACAAACCAACTTCCATATTTTCATTTTTTTCTACTGCAAAATGAAATCAAGAACACTCATCACTGAAAGGTATTTCTCTTTATGACTTTTTTTTTAACTTGTTTTATATCAAAGTGAGCTTCCATCCATCTGAATGCACATTCTGTCTGTAACTTCACTAGATATTTCTTTTAGATTACTTCAGTGAAATATACCTGGAGTTTGATGTGATGGTATGTCACTAAGAACAATCAATGATTAGCTGGAATTTAGTGGAATGGGACATCAGCCTTGCTAGAAATTACCAGTTTTAGCTAGGAACGTTAAGCAGTGGTGTTGTCCAGTCTAGTCTGTTGAGATTTAAATTAGTGAGGTAGTGTGGATCAGACCAAAGGTTGTTTAAACAGTAGCTGCATTTTAAGCAGGAAAATTGCCTTTGCAAGGCATCTACCCCATTTATACCAAATTTGGCCTAGGCTTAGTGAAGCACAGCCTGGGAAGTAGGTTTTTTTTGCAGCCTGGAAGGACTCAGACTAAAGCAGAATGGTAATTAAGACAGAAGCCTGTGTCAGACACAAAAGGTTGAGTTGAGAGGGTTTGGCCCAGCAGAAGGTCTGTCCTTAGGGGAGGAAGCAAGACACTAAATGAGTATTTCATATAAGTGCTACACTGGTTTTCAGACAATATACAATTTTATATAATGTATATTATTTCAGCTCTGCTGGGATCAGTGTAAGTGTACTTCTTAAATATTCTTGCTATTCTTTCCTTTTTAGGTGTTTATTTTTCCACTCTTCCTCAACCTAGGAGCTCAGTCTGTAATGTACAACTCTTGACCCTAGATCAATCCTTCAAAGACATAATAGAAACACAAACACCTGACTAACAGTCAGCCAGAAGCCCGTGTTTGGTATGCTGAAACTACATACCTAGCATTAAAAGGTGCAAGCTTTCAAGAGGGAGAAAAAAATACTAAGAAACAGAATTCCTATAGGTTCTAGCCCACTATTCTTTTACATAACCCAGTCTGCTTGCCTCAACTGCATTGTTTCACATCAGTTTTCAGTTTTAAAAAGACCTACAGAATAAAGAAAGCTGGAGTCATGCACTCCTTAGTTACACTCTCCTTAACATTCAGCAGCTGATGGAGCCATATACACATACACACAACATAAGACAGCAAAACTTACATTACTTCAGAATATGATTTTTTTCAAAAAATGCCATTTTGCCTCTGAGTTGCACAGAGACTTTGTGATGCTCATAGAACTGGTGTTTATATTAGATCTATCTACCATTTCACCATGCTTCACAATCATAGGCACTGTTGAGTCTTCAAAAACAAATAGAACTGCTTTCCTTAATATTTGAGCATGTCACATGCTTATAGCTAATGTATTAAAGAGGAGTGTTTATTAAGGCCCCCTTAGTATGCACGCCCTTACCTAGATCCATAGCATTTCAGCTCCTAAAATGAACATGAGTAGTATTCTCACAAGATGACGACTTCTGAGCAATCCTAAACTAAGTGACAGGCTGATTTGTAACTATATCTTGCCATTTCTTGGGACACTAAAGAAGTAAAAAATGGAAATCCTTAAAACTGATCAAGACCTGGGCACCTAGCTTAGCCCAGCCACCTTAGTCATATTTGAAAACATCCAGCCTGTGCTATACTCAGTCTGGATCAGACTGAATTTAGCCATGGAATGCAGTTTGGCATTAAACCATATTGCTTGCTGCATGCAATTTCAGAATTTAACAATCAAGTTCAAAATTAAAAATTGCTATCCCTTGTTAGAAAGCACAGAATTGTTACCTTTGCTCCCTGCTCAGCCAAGTTACCTCTTCGTGAACTGTATCCTTAGTAAACACAAAACTGCAGACCACCTTTTGCAGAATTTCCGCTTCATTAATATTGACTGGACTATCCATATAACCTGACATCTGTCCAGGCATGCTTTCTATACCCTCAGCTAGAAGGCTAAATTCATTACATCAGGGACAGCAGTGGTATTTAAGTTTGACTTACTGGTCTCTGCTGCTATTACTGTAATGTTGTGCCATAGCAATGTTTCCCGGTCAAGGGGTTTTGAAGTAAATATTGAACCATTTCCTGAATTGATGTTGAAAACTCTGTCCATATCAGTGTGTCGATCTACAGAGTACCTGCAAATACAGAGACAGGGGTTAGGATAATGCTTTCCTTTTAATTTCTATGTTCTTAATCCATTTCCTAAGACTAGACATCAAACAGCTAGTAAATGGGGTTGCCTTTTGTTTTCAGTGCAGGTTTCAGTCTATATATTCACACAAAGAGCTAGTTCTGAGCTACTGGATAATGACACATTGGAGGGTTGATTTAGAAGGTGGAGCACTGTCACTGAATAAATGAATTACTGCAGAATTTACATACCTCTGAGAATCATCAAAGCTTTGTTTTTTGTGAGAAATGTGAAGTCTGTGTCCTGAAAGATATGAAGTTTATTTAAGGCTGAGTTGGTTTTCCCATTATAAACCCCTCTTTTTGTGATTTTGTATCTCAACTGTTCAGAATAATTTCTGATATAAAATTTGACATCTGGGGTGCATTTCTACCTTTCACTCCCCAGCGTTTTAAAAGACTGCCCTCAAAAATCAAGTCAGCATGGAACAGAGATTCATTATTCCACTGTACGTATCAGGTAAAGGTTTGCTGTAATTCATTAAAACGAACATGTTCAACCCTGCTTGATGGTATCTAGATGTGAAAATGAATACTAACAAGCTCTGGAGGAGCTCAGAGTCTAAAAACAAATTCAAATTTTCAATCTGATCTTTTGCTTTTTCTGCTTAACTGAATCCAACTTTAAAAGCAGAACTCCCCAGTTCACGGAGAAGGTGCTACCACCCTGATCCAAATGCTGCAACTCAGTTTCATCTCCCATGAAGAAAGCTTTTTTGCATAAATTACTGAGGTTTTGACAGAAACTGGTCTCTGATGTTGCTAAAACAAGAATGCAATTGCATTATTCTGCTCTTGTTTCAAGCCTGAATGTTTGCTGATGTACAATCCCGGACAGAGCCTTAGGAAGTGCAGTGTTCTCCCTTAGTCTCCTTGCAGGTCATGTCGATGGAGACAAAGGCAGCTACTGCTGTCCCTTGTGTCTGGACAAGGCTAAAGATACGGCTGAACTGGTATGCAGTCAGATGAAAACTGGGCCAGGAGAATGACTGGCAGAGTTTACTGCCACTACAGAAGTGAGGGGACTGCAGAGGCTGAAGAAAAACTTCTGTTCCCTGCTCTGCCCTGGGAGTGGCTGTGTGGCATGTCCCTTGCCCTGCACAGATTTCCCAATACCTGTCCAGTGTCTCTTAACTTCTGAGAAAGGTCTTGCATGAGAAGGAAAGAGTCTAGCTGAAACACGAGATTCTAACAAAGGTTTAAAATTAACTAACTTTCTAATTATCTTGTAACTGCAATTTTTTTCTTATTTCATATTAAAAAAATGAGTTATAATATCCATAGCAAATTAGGCTGTTCTTGCTCTAAGATAAGAATTCCAGTGTAGTCTATCTTCCTAAGAAAATACATCAAGTATTAATTATTTGCACTAATTGTTTTTCCTTTTCCACATTAAATTGTATGGAAACAACCAAATGAGATTCAAAGCTAACTTTTTTGTGGTAGGACTTGCATAGGCACGCCTTGGTAGTTTTTTATTTGTAACTGTCACTTCACTAACAGTACTGCAATTTCAGCTGCACAAAGCCAGCTGGGGTGTCACTAACCTAGATCTCTTATGCAGCATTGTAACGTTAGCATCAGTTTGAGAAAATAATGTGAGAAGGTATGTAACAGGCAGCGCTGACTGATGGGACTGCTCCGGCACACTGTGTTGTTTTGTCCAAATCTAAACAGTACATGGAAATTTGTTGACTTTGCTGAAATGTTTGATGGAAACAAGTTTATACAAACCAGTCTGACTCTCTTATATTTTGACAAAGTAAGTATTTGATATGGTAAACATTTCATTTCAACTTTCATTCATTCATTCAGGCTTTTATATAATATTATGTTGGTATTTTGTGAATTCAATTATTTTTTTATATTCTGTAGCTCATTTCCATAAATTTCAGCTGAAATACTTTGGTATTTGCATTTGCAGTAAATCTAGATTTTGCATTTCTATTTGAAACAAAGCATCAGGATTTTCCATAGATTAGCTGTTCCAGCCAACTGTAATAGTATGTTTCAGTCTCTTATTCAGCAAGATATTTAAGTAAGCAACTAGCTGTAACTGTGAGTTGTCCATTTGTTGGTTTTTTTTTTCCTTCAATTATGCTTTCCCTTATGCTTCATATTATGGATGGACTTAAAATCTCTTACTGCTTTAGCACATTTTAATGCCTCAGCATACCGCAATCACTACCTTTACTTTGTAAGATTACCCAAATTCAATCTGTGGCACAGTAACTGGAAGACATGAACAAAAAAAATGTTCTGGACTTTTTCTAAGATTACCAGAGATGTAACATTAAGGATTTTTTCTTCAAGATATTAAGAACCTTATAATATAAGTTCTTGTAAAACCATATGCATATTCAGTCATTTGTATAGTGGAAAGTTAAACTCATAAAAACCCCCAAATAACCAGAAAACAGCTTGTTAATGAAATGTTAATTTTATATCTTCATATCCAAAAGAAAATACATATAAGTTCAATGCAGTTAAAATATATTCTAATTACACCATTAACCCCGGTCTAGAAGGATTATTTTAATATGCTAGACTGTCACATCTGTTTTTTAGTTTGTATAATCCAGTCTCTTTTGATCAAGGACTGTTAATTATGTTGAATTGGTGGCGATACTGACTTATGGATCATAACCTAGTATGAATGAATCAGACAACATCAAACTCATTTTTAGATTTATTTAATGAAATTACTGGTCTGTATTTGTCAGATTTCAGGACTTCACCCTTTTCAAACTTTGAGGAACTGACAAGCTAGGAAATTAAAAGGTGTCTACATGGATTCCAGTCTCTCTCATAACAGGAAGAAGGAGAGGGTGAAAGAGAGAATCTAACACATGCAAATATGCTGTCAGTAAAATACACAGACAAAATTAAGCCTTACATTTGTTTGCAGAACATTTTCATCTGGGATACTTTAGTAAATCAAATCACAGCAGGGAGACCGTTCTAGTGACTGATGAACTTCATTATGCCTCTGAGGAGTTACTATAGCAAAAAAACTCAACTGGCAATTTAAAAAGATTTGATGTACAACACAGTAGTGCCAGTTGTATTATTTTTTTTTCAGTATGCAGCCATTCATACTATTTCTGTTTAGATCAGACAAAAGCAGAATACAAACCTCTTTTTTTATAACACAGCTGGACAGTGGAGTGCTACTCAGGAGTGTATTAAAGTCACTACACATGGATGCATATTCAAATATAGCCAAACATTTATTGGTGTATCTTTGCATTTTCTTAATGTCACATCACAGCAAAGCTTACTTATAAGGGCTGGACTGATGAAATGTAGCTTTACCAACACACAGGTCATGAATGATTATGCAGTCTTACAACCAGAGCAGACATCTACGTTGTCTTCTGATGTTCGCCAGCTCACTGTCTAATGTAACCGCAAGTCAGGAAGATTTGCAGATCAGGAAGGGATGTGTGTGTGAATTTTTCATAATGCATTTTCATATTGATATTGTGAAGGTTTCCTTTAATGGAAGATCAAAGGGGCTTTCATCTAACAGAGTTAGGGCTCAGTTTGTTTAAAAAGATAAATCTTCACTCAAGTAGAAAAGCAAATTGAAGGTTTTCATTGTAATATCAAGTGTCTAAGGATTTTATTTTTAACCATCAAGAAAAATTGACAAGCAAGTGACAAGTCATATATACACAGTTTAATCGCACCTTCCCCAAAGCTCAGAGTGAAAAACAGATTTTGCATCTTTATTGCATGATGGAAAAAAATAAATCACATTGTCAAAAAGATGCAGACTCAACCCATGCCCCTAAATTCTTGGAGGTACCCAAGATATTAACACCATAAAATTACATTTATTGCACACTAGCTTCTCTCAGGCTACTGCTCTCTGCTGATTTTCTTCACCTCGTACTCATTTTCGTGCTTCTCCTTGCTGTGTTTATTTCTGTTACTTTAACCTCTTCCTAATTTTTCTTTTTCATCTCCTTTCATCTTGATTGTTCCATGCTATTAGAGTGTAATGGAGACAACTTTTATTCTGCGCTGCATCAGTGTTGACATCCGTGCTAAATTTTGCTCAATAGTTATCTGATACTTTAATATGCGAAGTACCTACACTGTATTAAAGAACTATCCTTTGAAAGATAGGCAAGTTTTAGCATGTACATTCAATTAATAGAAAAGAGCCAGTAGGCAGTATTCAGAAATGAACAGTGTAATCCCTATCCACTGTAAATCACTTATAATTAGGAGAGGGTGCTGGTGTGAAGTGCAAATGGCTGTAGTTTTCACCACAGGGAAGCAGAGAGAAGTAGGGAAGCACTCCCCTCACACTCTGTTGCCATTAGAGATAAAAAGAGCAGGTTTACATGAAGAGTGTAAGGGGTCTGGGTGTCACCCCAACCAATTTTTCACGTTCATGCCAGCATGCAAACATGCCATAGGTGTTCATTCTGTCCCTGGATGTCATCAAAGTCAGCAAAATATTATATAATTCTTTAAGTTACTATGCTCTGCTAGTCCAGAACTCCATATAATTGTTACATGCCATGGTATAAATGAAAGTAAACCTTAATTAAAATTAGAAGGCTTAGTCTTGAACAAGAATCCATGTGCAGGGCATTGCATGTAAGCTGAAGACAGGGTTTCTGCCAGAAACATTTTAGATTTAGTTTCTTCACCTAGGAAATTAGGGTTGTAATATTTACCCCTCTTACAAGATGAGCTGAGAGCTTAAAACTTACTTGTGTCAAAAACATTGTAAGATATCTTGATGAAAGATGGTTGTTTGCAAAAGTGCAAAGTATTGATGGATTGGATTTTTATTAAATCTTTATTGTTCTATTTTGATCTTAAGACTACTATTGCATTTCCAAGGTGCCTAACCCAGAGATGTGCTGAAAATTGTCCTGGATTTGATATTGCTGTATTCTTTGTTTCCTCCTTTTACTGTCTTGTCAGTAGCAATGAACTTTAATTAAAGCACAGAACTATTTAGAAGTTCTTTCATACTCTATGCAATATGACTTAAGTACTCCAGTACGGTTTCAAATGTACTGAAACAATGTACCTGTTAATTTACAAAAATAATGAAGGCCTAGATTTAGCTTCTCCAAACTTAGTATTTACTCCACTTCCTCTAAAATTAGTTTATTGATTCATGATAGGCATAATTTATAAAGTTCATGAGACTGATTCTTATCTGATCAACCTTACACTGATACAAGTGCAATCAGAACCTGTGTGCACATTAGCTGCTTTTAAGGCATATCTACTTGCAGTTTAGAGAAGGTAAATGTAACCTCTGTTAAGCAGGTCTTGACAGATGGGAGAAGAAAAGGCTGCTGAGTCACCTCCCTATCACATAACCAAGAGGATGCACCACACTGCAGAAAAAGTTAAAGGTGGAAGGAGAACACAAACATCTTAGTGGTCTTTTTTGCAGTGAATTCTTCCATAGTAGAAATAACCACAAACATCAGTTACTGAAGATGACAGGACGTAATTCAAGATGCAAGGGTCATGTGAACACAATCACACATACCTAGATGTGCTCAAGTGTAAGAGATCATTTACCATCTACGATATTCCATATTTTAAGCACACGTGAACAATTTCATTGTTACAAGTGATTTTTCTGTGTGCCAAAAAAGCAAAATTAAAGCTGTAAAAATCTTATGCACAAGCTAAAAGGGTCTATCCTTACTTGACAGGGTTCTTGGCAGCATCTGGATCCTGAGCAGTTACTGTTCCTATTATACTGTTCATTGGAACATCTTCTTTTACTTCCATTATGTATGCTGGTCTGCTGAACATGGGGGGTTCATCCACATCCTCTACCTGAATTCTGACTGTAGCTGAGTCCTTGAATGGCCCCAAGTAGAGGAATCGAGGGTCCACATGAGTATTGGCAGCTTCCACTTTCAGAATATATGTGTTTTTATTTTCAAAATCCAATGCCTGGGAAGAGAAAAAAAACAGTTTGAGAGGTCTGTGGGGATTCCTGTGTCTTACAGCCACACAAGCCAAATGAATTAGGGAATGTCATGGAGATAACAGGAGTCTGAACTGGAATTAAAATGCCAGCAGAAAAAAGAAAGATAGAGCTCTATGCCACTAATGGTATGTTATAGAGCAACTGCTTTTCCAGGGGATTCTATGCCTGGAACTCCTAAATTTCAATTAATTTTTCCTTCCCAAGTATCCTCAACTATTCATACCTTTTATTCTATCATTTTTGGCATTTTGATATTTTCTTGTCTATTCCTTGTCCCTAAGCACCACACACTAAAGGGGGGAAGAGTTTCTAGGAGCTGCTTGTTTAAATATTAGTATTCCACCACTGAAATGAAACACTGTCACATCTAGTGTCTGGACATCCAGGACCACCTATCAAGGAAAACATGACTTTATGATAGGCTATGACTATATCACACTCTTGTTAAAACTATGAAGAAGTGGCATTTAGCAACTCTTTATTAAAATATTTAGAGAAATGTGGGGAGAGAGTAGTCACCCTGTTTTTCCATGATGTTGTAGAAGATTCACAGCTTCTGTCAGCAACAGACAGAAATTCAAACAGAGTTAGACTGATATCATAATCAGCCCCTGGAAGGCATCTCCTAGAAAACAAGTAATGACAGGTGTCGTACTGATATAAACAAGCAACTACATGTTTGGAAAATCTACACAATGTCTATCTAGTGATGACTGAGCTTGAACTGATGGAGGATGATATCTGTAACCTTATCAAGCTTGCCTGATAACCCACTGTAAACAATATTTCTCAAACCTTTTCTGACAGCCAATGTGCAACCTAGTAGATGATTCCACTGTGATCCAGCAAGGCACTGTGACTTTTTTCCTACAGCAAAAGCTTGCTGATGGATTTATTAATTACAGGTTTTACAAAATGTGAGTCAAAAGAAATTTGTCTATGTACTTTAATGCATTATAGCTATACAATTCAACACCTTCTGATAGTGCAAAGCAGGCAATGTGATACTGATTATTTCTGTGGTCTGCATAGAATCATAGCATCATAGAATCATAGAATGGTTTGGGCTGGAAGGGACCTTTAAAGATCATCTAGTTCCAAACCATCTGCCATGGGAAGGGATACCTCCCACTAGACCAGGTTGCTCAAGGCCCCATCCAGCCTGGCCTCTTAACAAAGCATATTCTAGTAAGTAAGCAAATCCTCTAAGCATCGTAGGGAGAAAATCACAGTTGGATGGTGGAGCCTCCTTGAGTTATTCTGTGGATATGTTCAGATTGTAAAATTTTTTCTCAGTCCCAGCCCACTCTCTAGATTATTTACTCTCTCAGGTCCTTCAAAGTCTATGCATTGGTTTAGTAAAGAAAGGTATAAGAAGAAGGACCCCAATTGTTTGTATAAAAGAAGCTTTACATAGGTAACATAGAGATTACTAATAGTATTTAAATTAATAAACAACATGTTGCACTAAAAATAGAAAACAAATACGTGCTAAAGTTTTGACTGGTATTTCAGATGCTGGGATTAAGTGTGTTAAGATGTGTACCTTTTTGACAGTTATAATTCCTTCCTGTGTGTCCTTGTCTGTAGTAATTCCAAACATGTCATATCCATCCCCCTCAGTGATGCTGTATTCAATCTCTGCATTTTCATCCACATCAGCATCATTAGCTTTTATCCTGCCAACTGGTGAGTCAAGTGGCATAGACTCAGGAGCTCTGAATTGGTATGTGCCTATAGCAGACAGAGAAGGATATTTTTTTAGTCAGCCTCATGGTACTTCGGACAGCATCTCTCAGCCCACAGTCCATGCTGGGCATCCACAGATGAGTTAGAGTGTCACTGTGTCTTCAGGCCTTCCTGAGGCAACAGCCTTCGGCTTCTGCCTTACTTTCATGTGGGCAAAAATAATTCATTTTTTGATCCATTTTCTATTATGAAGGATGGACATTTCGTTTTCCTACATATGCATATCTTTAGCAACATATGTCCCTTTCTAGACATTATCAGAGTCTCTGCTGGCCACATCAAAATTATATATGAAAAATGTCTTGAGGTCAAAGGACAAATACTAACTGCCAGAGGCCAATGCAGCTCAGTAATACTAAAACCAAATTCAGCCCAAATGCCTATTAATAATGTGCTACATTGAATTATTCTCTGAAAAAAAAATCTACTTGGGGAATGTTGGCACTATAAAGCTCTATCTTTGGCTTTTATATTGAAGACACTTATGTCCAGGGACGTGCAATTAACTCATTGGAGGTAGAGTGTTATATTTTCTCGTAAGCTGCTCTAATTTAAATGGAAACACTTTGCCCACAGCTATGAACAGGCTTTGAACTTAAATGACAAGTTGCTTCCAATAACTTTCCCGATGACTTCACTGCCAGAGCCTGATGATTTGTCTGATATTATCTGCAATTATTTTCTCTAACAGCTGCTCTTGACTTTGACACACATTGACACTGTGATATACATCACACACAGAGCAGTGGTTAGACAAAGCAAAAAGAAGAAAAAGAGAGAAAGAGAGAAGGAAGGAGAGAAGGAAGGAAAGAGAGGGAAAGAGAAGTGGATAGAAGCCAAATCACTTTGAATCACTTCTGGACATGAATGGTTATTAATAGAAATTACTTTCCAAGACATTTTGCTCAACTGATTCCTTTAAATATTACACAGATATCTACAAAATGATCTGAGATAGGGGAAGGGAAATAGGCAGAAATACCTGGTCTATTTATGTATGTGCCTTTGTTTTTGTATGCAAGTAACATAAAAAAATTCATTGAGGCAAATGCTTCCTGGGTGTAAATACTCATTTTGATAGAATTGCTCTTGGGATCATTTTATGTACTTAAACAAATAAGCTTCAAAACTTAAACATGTTAGATTAAAACAGATATCTTAAAACACAGTCAGCCAAAAGGTCCAATAGAAATAATAATGAACAGGAAATACAGTTTACTGGCCAAAACTATTTAGTAGGTAGGGAAAACGGAATTTTTCCTATACATTAATTCTGCAATGGGAGTAAAAATGTTAAAGATTTGTTTCCTAGTTACTGCAAATACCCTTAATATCATGCTATTGCTTGCATGTTCTCTTTTTCTTTCTTAAAGAAACTTTGATACTCAGTAAGTTCACAATAGCAGAAACAATATCTGAGGTGAAAAAAATCCAAACCAATTTTTGTCCATTTTAATGTAAAGACATGGAATGTAAATGTTCCATACTCTGGGGGAAGCGAGGTGGATTGTCATTTACGTCAGTCAGTGTGATGTTCACGGTGGTCGTTCCTGATAATCCGCCCATCTGGCCTCCCATATCCTTAGCCTGGATGACCACTTGATATTGCTCCCTGTTTTCACGGTCCATGTTTAGTAAAGCAGTTTTAATAATGCCTGAAAATATGAAAATTAAAGAGGGGGGGTTCACAAGTAAGGTACCGACTTTGATGGAAATTCTTAATAAAAACAAACCCCACAGCCTAAAGAACAAAGCAATCTCTGTGTAATAAGTAAACTTTGCCCAGTACAAATATTTACTGTTACGAGATGGCTCATTTAATTACAGACTTGTCATATTATACCTCATGCTGCTGCCTACGTGACAGACACAATATTAGTGGCTTCCCCAGAAAGACCTTCTACTTATTTGTGAGCAGTGTTACTTTACGTTAACTATTTACACCCTTTCAGTTTGATACTAAAGTTTCTCACTGAACTGGAAAAAGACTCTTTGTTCATTACCATGTGCTCCATCTTTTCTCTCTTGTTCTGTCAATATTTTTATTTTGACAGATGTGGTTAAAAAAAAAAATCTAACTTCAGCAAGACATCATTAAAGAGGCAGTACAACAAAATTAAATTGGAGAACATAAATCAATTAAGAAAATTATGAGCATCCAAAGATGCTCAAGTATATATATTTCTATTCATACATTGGTTGAAATTATTTTGCCAGTCACTTCCTTCTTCAAGGGCACAAATATCAGTTGTGAGGCCAACTCGTATTGAAATTCGGTCATTCAGATTTACCATGAAGAAAAATATTTGCATTCTCACTGGGTCTCTTAAGGCTAAGAACTGACTCTTGTAGGCAAAAGGAGTGAAATTCATGGCAAAACTCACAGCAGCTTCAACAGAGACTTATTTAATTCTAGGAGTTTTGCAATTGATTTCCATGGCAGGAAGATCAAGCCTGTGATTTACCTCCATGTCCCATACAATCCTCTTGCTAAAAGATTATTACCGGTGAGCTCCCAGCTACTTTATGCTTATTATAATTCTAGATAGAAGAGCACATTGTGTACTGTTCAAGTCAGAATGAGTGCATCTGTGCAAAAATCCATGCTTGTACTATATAATTACCTTATGCTTGAAGGGAAGCTCCCTTTGATCTTGGCTCTCCCTCTTTTCAGAATTAGGTACATTTTTTCACCTCTGTTTTTCCTTTGAGACATCCATCTAATCTCTCCTTCCTTTTCCCTGCCTGAAACTCTAAGATTTATTTAAGAAAAAAGATCTAAAACCTGGTTAATTCCTTTCCTGTAAGGATGCTGAGGAGAACAGATTTCTCTGGGTGCCGGCAGCCTATCAGAGTGGGTGTTCCCATTTAAGGAGTTTCTAGAGATCCTTTGTTTCTTTTTGGAGAATTCTGTTACAATCGTGGGGAAGAAACTATCTATGTCGTCAGATAGTCAACGGTAAAGCAGGTTCAGTCAGCCACAATTCTGTTTTACATGCACATGTTCCAAAGCTGTCTGTTATTTAGACCATAGAAAATTCCAGTCACTGTGTATAATTTAAATGCCTTCCAAAAACAGAACTTCGAAGTTTGGGATTCTATTTATGATGTTGTAGTGTAGTGCAACAGCCAATTTTACCTCTTCTATCATTATTCTTAATTAAGTTTTCTTTCATAAAATTAGCATTAAAGTGATATGCTGCAGATGTACAGAAATTATAATTACTTTAAACAAGTTTTGAAGAAGCAGAATGAGGAAAAAAAAATCCCACCTGAGCAAACCCTCAGTCTTAATTTAGCCATTATGAAGATCTATGAGGATTACACACTTTTTTCCACACCCACCTGTTTCTCATTTTCGTCTAAAAGCCAACCTGTTTGGTTCAATTTAAGCATCTACAGCAGTCTTTGTACCCACTGCTTGTTAAAAATGATTGAATACTGGTTCACATCCAATACTAATTGTATTTATTAGACTTTGCTGGTAAGATTAAAATAATGTAGGTGTCATGTTTACAGATGTATCGGTCTACTAGGTTTGTCAGATTTTGCACTAAATAAGATGTAATCTCTTTGAGTTTTTTGTCTGATGTGTCCTAGCTTGCCTTAGCATATCATTTTGAATTACAGATACTGTCACAGAATGACAGATAAGATCCTGACCTGTCTCAGATTCGACAGAGAAATATGGTTGTCCCTGGAGAATGCTGTAGACAACTTTAGCGCTGTTCCCATATGTAGGATCATCAGCATCAGTTGCAGTGACTTGTACAACAAAGGTACCTGTAATGAAAAATTAAAGAAAATAAAAATCCACTGGTTTTTTTTTTTTCATGGCCAAGACATTTTATGATGTAGAAAAAACATAATGTTCAGGTCAAATTTGTTGCAAAAAGTTAGAGTTACTCTATTTTGTAGAAGTTTCTCTCTTCATAAACAACATGTTCCCAGAACTGACACTTCTAAGATTCAGCTGGACAGGGTGCTAGGCCATCTTATATTTTCTAGATTGTGCTTTTGTCAAGAAAGATTGGACCAGATGACCCTTGAGGTCCCTTCTAACCTAGTATTCTATGATCCTATGATTCTGTGATGAAGAATATAGATACAAAACCAAGATGATATTTGGCTTATTCTTAGTTCATTAAAATACACAGTTATTGATTGAATATTTATATCCTTCATCATATCTCTTACGAGGCAAGCAGAAATGCACCCATCCCCAGATACTGAAGGCAGCATTCAGAATTTGAATTTAGGTCAAGAATATACTTTTGCAAATTTACTCATGCTTGTAAGGTGTTTGACATAGGAATGTAAGGTTTTTTCATGTGTCTTCTAGAGAAAGAAATGATGTTGAATCCTAGGCAAAGTGTTAACAAACATAAAAAATAAGCGTAGGTTTTGGCATTTAAAAGAGATTTGTGAATAAAGTATTCGCTTCGCATATTAAAATGTGAATATTAGGTTCTCTCTTCACCAGATGAGGTTTCATCCATGTGACAAGTCCCAGGAATGAGAGGAGAGAGTATGCACCGAAGTCTGTGTTTTCATATTGCTGGAGCTTTATATTAATATAATTCTTGATTAATTAATGCTTCTCTCCCTGGTTACTATTTCAAATTAGAAATGTGTTTCTTGCAGTTCAACCATCCATTGCTCTTTGACAAAGAAATCAAAATGACCTCCCTAAGAATCAAAAGCTGTCTGCTTCTCCTTAAAAGATTGAATCTTAAAATCACATTTCAAGAAAGTTCTTTTCTCCTTTTCTTTTGTTTTCTTTTCTTGTCTTCTTTTTTTTTTCTTTCCTTTCTTTTCTTTCTTTTCTTTTCTTTTCTTTTCTTTTCTTTTCTTTTCTTTTCTTTTCTTTTCTTTTCTTTTCTTTTCTTTTCTTT